>JAVTVY010035965.1:0-115701 GCA_036873755.1 Hanleya hanleyi
TTTTGTCATTGAACCATTAATTGGTTGTTCTGTGTATGTAAATCATCATTTTGTTATTTGTAATCATTTTGTTTTTTAACAATTTATTGTGTTTTTCTCTATATGTAAATTATTATATGTATGTTATCTGAGGAGAGTGCCCCGTGGCCTTGTGACTGTGCACAATACTCATAAAATTAAATAAAGCATTACATTACATTACTTTTCAGCCTATTTGCATGACCACCCGAGCAGAGGATCATGAGTTAATTCAAGATAGCGACCACCTGGGGTATCAGAAAAGTGATTTTTTTCGTCATGTTTCTTCAAAATTTCTTTTTTTCTGCGATGAAAAATTGACAAAAACTATTTTAGTTCACATGACATTAATATTTACTAATTTATTAAGCAGTTTTTGCGGAGAAATTGCGTAAATAAAATATTCGAAAAATCTGACCGAAAAATCGACCAAAAAATGCCTTTTTTGAAAATGACGTCACTGTGACGTCATCTTTAGCGGCCATCTTGGATTTTTTTTACATTTTCTTGTAGAGCTTGACCCAAAGGTATGGTGTGGTAAGTTTCAGCCCCCTAGCTCAAGGGCTAAGAACACTAATTAGTGGGGGGGGCATTTCGCCCCCCCCCCCAGCCCAGGATACGTCCCAAAAAGCCCAGGCCAAATAGGGTTAAGCGCCATGAATGTTAATTATTTAGGAATAAACAAGCACAGCTTATATAAGCCCTAAAACAACTCACCCGTGTATCTTTCCAATGTAGAACAATGCGATAACCATCTAAAATATCGGTTCGGTTGTTGATGTCTTCCACTGCCATCTGAACTGCTTCTAAACAAAACCGAGCCCCAGTCCAAGCACTGCTTTCTATTGGGAACATAGCCATAATATTCAAATCCTTCGCAGAATGCATCATGAAACTATTCATGAACAATACAAGCACGTATATATCGAAAACGCAGAATTTCATATTTATAGTCATCAATTCTCAAATACTTTCGAGAACAACCTGAACACCAGTGACTATAATTCCGAGTGAATTATTATGTATGGTCCTCGCAAGTTTTGATTTCAGTCATAATGTTCGAACATTTGTCGAATTCGATGCAGCGAAAAATCCCGATTATTTGCGACTGTGCCACCGAAGAGCTAGCATAGGAGACTACCTGTTGAAATAATCGATTTGATGCGTGTTTCTCAGGTTTGGTCACTAATCATCAATGATATCCAATCTCCAATGTTTATGGCACTACCGACTTTACTGCTGAGCTGTAATCGAATCCATGTAAGTAATATTTGATGTGATAGACCGATCATGGGCAAGGCGAAGTTATAACTAGGTTAATTGAAGACTTCTGCTTCCAGTTACCTCCGTCATTAACCTGCATCAAGATCTAGATTGCCCGTGATGTCTGTACGCCCACATGCACGAGTAATTTCACCATCAAAGCGCACCAAACAACACAAAGTGTAAGCACCTAAAATAAATATTGAGAAAAAAAGCTTTTATTTGATTCGTGTGGACACAGTTAGACTGCCCTATTTTCGCGTCACCTTTCCATGAAACATAGACCATAGAAATATATCATTATCAATCAGACAAATCAATAATTATAAAGACATGAAAAACAGATACGATTTACCAGATAAAAAATTCACACAGGAATTCAATCAAATAATCAACGGCGCGCGTGTTGCTATGGTAATCACAAGGCTGGGTAAACCTGAATAACTTAGTAAATGCATAATACATAATGAAATTGAGGTGCGGTAAGTTATCGCTCAGTTTATGAAAGGGATAATAATTGATATCTTTAAAGCTAAAACCTTTAATGTCAGTGACGTATTTACCGAGGAGAAATGGTCTCATGAAATGCGGTTGAAGTGCCAAAAATGAAATATTAGGCTCCCTATAAACGAAAACTTTTCGATGCACAGCCCTTTGTGTCATCGTCAAAGAACTCGTCTTATAAATAACCATGATAATATTCATGATAATTCCTTGAATATCATGTTCACCAATACAATAATTCGTAGATATTTCGCAGCAAAATATTCGCACAACAGTAAAAGTTTGCATTACATCTAGATTTAAATAAATGCACTCATATTTCTAAATTCATTAAAATCCGTTCCAATTGAACGAAAATGGCCAATACATGCCATGTCAGTTTACTGACCTGATGACTTTGATCTGCCAATGTTATAACATGTATGACGCCATAACAAAACATGCATCACGATTTTTTTTGCGATTTAATGAGAACTACTGGAAAAGTTTCTTGAAATTATAGAATGAAATTGCACTAATTGAGTTTGGATAAAGTGTCAAGTTCCAGTGTTCTACGAAAATTGTTTTCCGAAATATCGCTGAAAAATCTCGGATATACAATAGGTTATCAAAAACATGAAGACACTTACGCTAAGAATTCATTTTTCTTCTCGTTCTGGTAATGAAAATCGACTATTCGACTGTAAAGCTGTGATTTACGGTACTCTAACAAATACGACAGTCTTGCCGATGATCTTATAACGGTTGGACTACTGCGGGGGCAGGGAAGGTTTATGGAAGTGCCCGGGTCGTAGATCAACAAACTTTAACAAATTCGACATATTCGCTGACGTTCGTAGAACGTTGAGATTACTACGCGGACACGGTAGGTGTATGGGAGTGATCGAGTCAGAAAAACATGTGCGTCATATTGACTTCAACAGCATTGAAAATCTGCAGTAATTCTTCACTGTAATGCATCAACTCCACAGAGAAGAAATCAGACCGATGAATTACTTTACTTAAATATCATAAGAGTCGAGTTTCCATCATCTCGACAAATTAATTTTATCCGTTGACAATCTTCGACAATAGCTCGCCGTCTATCGGAGACGACAGCGGCGAGATAAGTGCAACATAGCAAAAAATAACTGGAGATCAATAGAATAGTACATAGCCATATAAACCGATCCGGCTTCTAATCAAATGACTGCCTTGAGGGAATCATTTTCATCTAAATAATGAACGACTCATAATTCGGTTTTCATGTAGGAAAATTACAACGTAAAATATATTTCCATGAGATGATATGGCATGGCAAGTCGCAAAAATATGCTTACATCATACAGTATGGCTATATTTATGAAAATGATAAAATCTAATATTCTCTATACATATGGTATTTGCTGATAACATAATTAACTATATAATGTATACATGTACGCTTAGCTGGTTCATATGCTATATGTGCGCGGATATGCACAGTCGTCCAATCAAAGGGCTCTCTTGGGATACACTTGTTTGTTAAAAAAATAATAACGCAGAATACGCCCAAACGTGTGCGAACTAACAGGCTACATCCTATCCTCAGTCATTCTGCGGTTAACTGATTTCAGGTTATACATGGGAATATTCAAATGTGCAGGCAAGATAAGCTGAAATCAGCATCATTCATTGTTGTCGATTCTAGGGAATTCCACTCCCAGCGAAAATATGATTACGTTGACAAAAATTAATTCCGTTTTACTTCTACAAGCATGAATACTTTTAACGTAAGAAATAATAATAATAAAAAAAATAAGAATAAAAAAACAAAAAACAAAACAAAGCAAAACAACATTGTGTTAGACTGGCCTAGCCAAGATAGAAGTGTCGTATAACTGTCGTATGACTGTTGACAAATCAAGACGTTCTCCTCCAGCGAAGAGTCTCTGGTGTAAGTAGAAGATATATCCCCGACATTGGGGGTGGCTGATGTCGACGCGTATGATATCCTGGTCAGTCAAAATTTACTACTTTCATAAAACGACAGAGCTAAACAGCACAGATTAGTGCTTCGGTAACACTACCGAGTGATAACAGTGTGTATAAACTTAATGCTGAGCGTAAACGAGGCAACAAAGTTCCATTTTTCAAATCTTTGGTACGACACGGCCGTGGATTAAACCCAGTACCTACCGAATACGTACGAAAGCGACGCATTAACCATAAGGCCATCGCAGTGTGGAGGAAACGAACGAACTTGAGTAAGGTTGATATATTGATCACCTGAATTAGTTCACCAATCGCTTTCGCTTCAATCACTTGGCACCGTTGTTGTTAAAGGTTTGTTATATTTCCTTGAAAGTATAAGGGTGACATTATTGTCGACATCTTTAACACACTTGTAATACAGTCATGTTGTTTTTGTTATTTCTTTTATGCTACCAGTATTATCGCATATGTGACACTGCGAAGTAAGTCAAGTACAAAATAATTCTGATCACTGATCATATGCCTTTTTCCTACTCCCACTAGATTATAGGCAAGCCGTTGGTCGACAGCGGTCACGTGCCGCTGGGATAAAAATACGTATCAAACTGCACTGGCTGACCTAGCTGACTGCAGTTTGCAATGTAAACAAACATAGCTGCTGCACCAGCAAACTGGGAACTGGAAATAAGAACATGCCGGATATCAAGTTCGTAAATCTGACCGATGAAATATCCGACTGTTCCTGGAATATCTGGAAAAGGTAGTGTATTGTGACGATCAGTAGATATATACTGATGAATTTAAACAGTTCACGAAAGCTGCATGACGCTTGACTCAGCTTCGACGTTCTCGCCACGGTAAATACGACGTGGATGATGTGGGAGTTCGCCCCCCCCCCCACCTCCGGATATTTGCACTTTTTCTTATTTGAGGTGTGTACAATTCTAGGTTACATGAATCAAAATACTGTTAGCAGATAGTAAACATTCTTAAAATACATTGCAGTCTTTTTCGCCGACTCGACTCCCGCTCGGTCGTTCAGCCGTAGAGTCGGCGATCAAACTCTAGCGATGTACGCTCGTTTGATTGATCCTTTCAAGCAAAAGGCAAGATTTCCTCTCTATGCTGATTCCGAATATTTCAAAATATTTGACACGTCCCAACCGTTTTCATTATCACATGTAAGTAGCACTACAATTGCGCGAGGAGTGCATTATAACCAACGAAATACGTTGTTTTATGTGACACGCAGTTTTTGTAGTTGCATGACGAGTACGAAGACAACAGATGGCTGCAATAGATACTGGTACAGTACGACGGGAAAAGTTGATCCTTCGCATCTTGAGAACACATGGAACATTTGAGCCAAAATGTTGGCACGAATGCATAATTTTCTAGTTTGCAGAGATATATCATAACGTTCAGTGAGATCGCTGGAGATAAACTGATATATTTTGCGTTGTCAACGTAATTCAGCTGTGAGCCAGACAGTTTAACAGAGTGTGCTCTCAGGTCATTGGACTTTTTTTGGACGAAAACACATGCATAAACATTTCTTAGTGATGAAGACAATATTATTGTCAGTCGCAAAAATATTACATATATCAAGTGGGACTAATTAGGCATAAGTCGTCAGCTACATTACATCCTAAATTGGACCGAGATATTTTGTCGGGTTCATGTATGTCGACATTCCTCCTTGGCGAACTCTATTTCCAGCAGAGAACCTTCCGAGAAGGCATACCCACATCCTGATAGCCATGAAAGGCGCAAAAGACGACGTCATTGCCCACGTTACGTCAGGTCAAGCTTAGGCACTGGGTAATGCTTTAACATTGCCTCTACTGCAAAACCAGGAAAATAATTAGCATTGTGGCTTTCAAAATACAAAATATCCAAACAAGTTTGAAGATGTTATTGTATTGGAGTTAAATAGGCATTTGCAAACACAAATCATCGCATGTAAATCTGCATGCATAAAATAATACAGCATTCCGAAATGGTTCGCTGCCTAACCTCGGCATGACGCCACATAGGTCGTGTCTCGCCTTTTGTCGTTAGAGACTTCCACCTCTGGACTGTTCTATTGATATTTATTATATATAATCTCCAATATTATTATCTTGCTTATTCTGTGTTTCGCACATGATGTCAGGGCAGAATATTTCTGCAATAGGTATTGAATCATACCAATCTCAGAGATTTATTTGCTTTGACACATTTCATGACACGTTTACCAGAACGATTTCTTCTAATGTCTCCTGTGGTTTTCAAGGTATATAAGGCCCAAGGTCTGTACAGAATTATTACTTTTTCGTTATCAGAGGTGTCGGGATACAATTCGCATGAAGATCGTTTGTAGGTATTGAAAAGTACTAGTCTCAATTCGATTTTATCGGATTTACACATTTCATGTGTATTCTTAAACAGCGCTGTTTCTTATAGTGAAGCCAAGTCGTCATTATTGTTGTCTCTTTTCTGCACTGGAGGTCCGTCGTTAATGGAGCTAGGACTTGATACAGGCACGGCTGATGAAGAGTATGCTTGCTACTTTAATATCAGGTGTTACAGTCTGGATCTCAGCGCTATTATTCTGTCTCGCCTCATGCCAGAATCGTTATACGAAAGACATACGAACAAGATCATTTGGACGTATGGCCACTTGTAATCCGTATCCCCGGTTGAAACACGCCAGTAACTTGACTATGTTAATGTGTCAAAACACGAAATCCCGAATTGAGATTGGTGTTTTTCAATACCTAAAGAACTTCAGAAGCAAGAACTCTGTTCTGACACATATGATAAAGCTGTAATAATAATGAACAGAATTCGAACCTTACGGACCTTGATAACTACGGAAGACAGCGTTGAATACTCATGAAATGTGCCAAAGCAGATGAATCTCGAATTTAATTTGGTATTTTGCTATACATACAGAACTCCAGAAGCGAGAAATCTCTCCTGACACCTTTGTTGAAGAAACGCAGTAATAATACCGCACAAAACATGTACCTTATTGACATTGGAAACTGTGGAATACAAGCGTCTAGTCCGTCATTCAATATTCAGCCGTCGTCCATTAACCCTACCTGGCCTTGGGGGGGAGGGCACTTTAAGCCCCCCCCCATGCTGGTTTTTTGCTCCTATCTCCGAAACGACAAAAAATTGAGAGCTGAAACACCGTGACTTTTTAGATTATCACATTGGGGTCATTTTGGGCCTATTTACATCACACCCCGAGCAGAGGATCATGGGTAAATTCAAAATGGCGGCCATGTGGGGTACCAGAAAAATGATGTCTTCGCCATATTTCTTAAAAAATTCAGCATGTTGATTCAACGCGATTCTATGTATTTTACTGAAACCATATGTCTTAGCATCACCAAAAAACACCCCTGATTTGTTCTCCCTCCCTCACTTCCCCCATTAACCCTACCAGCCCTGGGGGAGGGGGGCCAAAATGCCCCTCTACCAAACTTTCTGCGATATCTCCGGAAAGCCAAAAATGGAGACCAGAAACTTCGTGACGTTATAGGTTATCATATTGGTGTCATTTTGGGCCTTGGACGAGAGGATCATGGGTAAATTCAAAATGGCGGCCATGTGGGGTAACAGAAAAACTGATGTTTTCGTCATATTTCTTCAAATTTTTTGCTTTTCTATACGGAAAAGTGAGTAAAACTTATTTTATTTCATATCAGATAATTATTTACTAATTTATCGCGCCGTTTTTGCGAAGAAAAAACAAAAATAAAAAATTCGAAGATTTTGACCGAAAAATCGTCCAAACATGCTCTTTTTGAAAATGACGTCACAGTGACATCATCATGGCGGCCATCTTAGATTTTTTAAACATTTTCTTGTAGAGCTTGACCCAAAGATATAGTGTGATAAGTTTCAGGCCTCTAGCCTTAGCGATAGCGAAAGTATATTGGGAGCACTTTTCGCCCCACCCCCCCTCCACCCCAGGCTGCGGTACATCCTAAATCGCCCAGGCCAGATAGGGTTAACGAATTTCCGCGTCCATAATCCAATGGCCTAATTCATTTAACATTATCGCTAAATTAAAAGGATAAATCATAATATACGTAACATTAGGCTGATTTCTTGGAAGACAGAAGCGGTCAACAGTTTTCAATGATGCCAGCAAGACATCATGATGTTCCAAAAATGTCTGATCTGTATCGCTGATCAGTATTATGAATTCATATGATATACGTTGTAAATTCGTTATCTAGAGTATGATGTATCTCAGTCACGCTTTGCTTGTGCATGTTCATATGAAAACTATGAGGATCTTGAAATACATAGGTTTATACGGTCCCTAGCCCCGGGTTAAACGGAATTACATACAAGTTACGAAACGTTCCGCCATAGATCTTGCACGCTACGCTCGTATTTTGCTATCAGCATGCGATATGTATCGTCCGATTGGAGAAAATTCGAGTGGAGGTGCTTGATGATATAACCCTCTTTCATTAAAGTTCATTAAAGACATTCAAAGAAACAGCATACATATCAAATGGATCAAAGCAGATAAATCTCGAATTGGTCTTGAGACTTCTCAAGAAGCGAGAATTCTGTCCTGGCACATTTTATGAAAAATAGTAATAATTCTGTACAAAACTTGGACCTTATGGATCTTGGAAAATACAGACGACATTAGAAGAAACAGCGCTATTAAACAGCGCTACAGGAGAAACATCACCAGAAGCGATAATTCTACCCGGACACCATCAGCAAACCGCAATAATACTGTATAGCAGTACATACAGGGGTAAAAGCGTTCGGTGTCCGGTTTTTCACGTATATTATCGTTCTATTATCGTTTGAAACGCGTTTCAATCGCGTTTTAAACGCGTTTTGTATTCGTTTCGTTTCCTTCTCAAAGAACGCGTTTATACCTCGCAAACGCGTTTGATCATCGGTAAGTTCATTTATCTTTCGTTTCGTTTCGCTTAAAACGCGTTTCACGAACGCGTTTATGAACGCGTTTGAAACGCGTTTTGAAACGCGTTTCGAAACGCGTTTTGGAAACGCGTTTCGGAACGCGTTTTATTGTTGTTGTTGTTGTTAAATAAGCATCACCGTCCACACCACGGTTGCTTCGTCGGGCGAGAATACTATTTGGTCTGTTTTTTTATATTTGTGCAATGGTTCGGCGACTGAGTGTTGATCAAAACCCGCATGGAGTCAAGGTCAGGTGAAATGCTTTTTCGGTTCGGTATCACACACCTGACTAATCATTTCGCTTGGTACGGGAAGACAAATATTTCTTCGCTTGGTGAACGAAAAGATTTAAGCTTGCGTTTGAAAAGCGTTTTGAAAACGCGTTTCGAAACGCGTTTTGGAAACGCGTTTCGTAACGCGTTTTATTGTTGTTGTTGTTGTTGTTAAATAAGCATTACCGTCCACACCACGGTTGCTTCGTCGGGCGAGAATATTATTTGGTCTGTTTTTTATCTTTGTACAACGGTTCGGCGACTGAGTGTTGGTCAAAAGCTGCATGGAGTCAAGGTCAGGCGAAACGCTTTTTCGACTCAGTATAACATGCCTGACTAATCATTTCGCTTGTTACGGGAAGACATATATTGTTTCGCTTGGTGAATGAAAAGATTTAATCTTAGCGCAATATATAAACGAAACGAATTACCGGACACAGAACGTGTTTACCCTTGTATATTAAAGGCTATGCCACATATATTTATAGCACAGGGATTATAATAGCGGCTGGGGAAAGCCCCGACACGTGGACTTCCTGGCCTGGTTTGCAAAATAAAAACACAAATTTGCACAAAGTCGAACGAAAAGAGAAACCCGTTCGAAACGCGTTTATAAAACGCATTCACAAACGCGTTTATAAACGCGTTTCGATCAGAGCAAACGCGTTTGACGAGGGAAACGCGTTTTGATAAAATAAAAATTAAGCGATATTGAAAGCGTTTCGTTTACTATAATCGTTTGGTAAGCGTTTGAAACGCGTTTACATTTCGTTCCGTTCGCGTTTCGTTAGGTCAAACTAAACGAAAATAACCGGACACCGAACGCTTTTACCCCTGTATATGCGAAGCACAGGACAAGCGAGATCATAATATTGAAGATTATATATCATTTATATTAATTGTATTGATGATCAGGCTTGACCCTTGTTGAGAGTTATGCTTGGAATATACAGAAGATATACTCCGCGAAATATCTGAAACAACTGCTTTGAGGTACATGAATACATATAGTTATGTCCTGTACTCAGGCTGTTCTAGGGTCGGAACATATCTGGAGAGTGGGTATGTGTATGGGCATTTTCATGTGTGATATTACGCTTGCATTTATTGAGAGTAACGCCCGCCCAACCAGCGCCTAGCTTAACGCTTCAACACCCTGGTAAACTAGCTCAGAAGCTCTGATTTTCTAGATATTCCATGAAATTGCCACTAATTCATCGGAATGCAGTGACGCCCGTCAGGGTGCACCCCACCCTTGCCACGGTTTCGCACAAAGTGACCTCTCCCTAATTTCATAATAAGGAAGGTCACCCGTTTTTGACAGCATGATAATTCTTCCTGCCTTTCTAGTAGCTGATATCTATAGTATCACCCTCCTGGACGTAACCATTTCTTCAAACTATAACAACTGCCTGTTGATCGCACCTACGCGCCACAACAGAGTTGATCGTGTCCGGAAATGAATATCTGGCAAGCCAAAATCTGCACTTTTTCGGAGAGCGAAAATGTTGATTCCTTTATGGCGATAAAAGTTTACAAAAAACGAGTAGGTCGACCCCCTAACGGGGAACACTTTAACATGCATAACATTAAAATCATTTCGTACGTTTTCTCTAGGTTGTGGGTCGAATTTGGCACATTTCCATACATTTTATGGAGTTTTTCAGACAAGTTCAGACAAGTTCAACAAGGTTTAAGGAGGATTGCACGTCTTTCATTTTCAATTTCAATAGCTGACCTGTCTCTTGAAATAATGACATGAGTGTGCCCATTTAAAAAATATTTATTTTTACAGGGTTTTTCTTAAAGAGTTTACATCTATTTATGGGCGAAGACCCAAACCCATGCCGGCTTTTAGACGCAAATCATTTAGATGTGGAATGCACCCTCAGTGCCCGTTCCTACGTCTTAACGCCAGTCTCAACGCATTTACGCCCAATCTTTACACCATAACGTCCGTCCCAACGCCTTAACGCCCTATCTCAACACCTTATCTCAACGCCGTAACGCCCTATCGTAACGCCTTTACGCATTGTCAACCATCCAATCACACGTACATATTCTGACCATTGGCCTTCTTGGAGCTCGGAGCTCGGAAGTGATGTCATCACACGCATGCGCACAAGCCTGTGGTACACCGTGTCTCCTATATCCCGTAGGGCATAGGATACTCCAGGGTGCGGGTGCACCGCAGGTGCGTGCGCGGGAGTGTGATGACGTCACTTCCGAGCTCCGAGCTCCAAGAGTTTCGGCTCCAAGAGCTCCGAGCTCCGACTCCAAGAGCTCGGCACACTTATGCTCGCGATGACGTCACTTCCGGCGATGTCCAGTGATGAAGTCACTTTCATCAAGGGTCAGGGGCCAAAGGTCAGAATATGTGCGTTTGATTGGATGGTTGACAATGCGTAAAGGCGTTACGAAAGGGCGGTAAGGCGTTGAGATAGGGCGTTATGGCGTTGGAACGGGCGTTAAGGCATAAGAACAGGCGTTGACGGGCGTAACTGCATTTCGATGAATTAGTGGGAACTCCATGGAATATCTAGAAAATCAGAGCTTCTAGCTAGTTCACTAGGGCGTTGAAGCGTTAAGCTAGGCCTTGGTGGGTGTTACTGTCCATAAAAGCAAGCGTATCCTAAAGATGTGCGCAGCTGAAGTTCCATTCACCAGACACTCTACCACGATGTTCACGTGTACGACTTCTTCGAAGCCCTTTCATTGCCTGGACAGTTTACGTCGTCACACACGTGCACGCCACGAAGTACCCAGTATACATGTGAAGAGTGTGAATGTCTTTAAGCATCCCAGACAATTGAGACGTCACCAAAGTGTCACACGCGGGTTACGCTTGCCACACTCGAGACCGGATATTTCAGTTCACATGGAAAGGTATCCTCGAATTAAAAAACACATGGTGGTCGATCCGTCGCCCCGAATTGAAGAGCAAATGGAGATTGATCCCAGTGTCGAGGAGCTCTTCCATCTCCCTTCCCTGCATCCTCGAATGGAAGCCCCATGGAGGTCGACCCACCGCCCCGAATTGAAGAGCCGATTGAGACTGATCCCAGTGTCAAGGAGCCCTTCCATATCACTTCCCTGCATCCTCGAATGGAAGACCCATGGAGGTCGATCAGCGGCCCCGAATTGAAGAGCCGATTGAGATTGATCCCAGTGTCAAGGAGCCCTTCCAACTCCCTTCCTTGCTTAGCAATGGGAGAATTAAGAGCCCAGAGCTCCAGTATCCTGGACTGCCCGAAGACGCTTAGCACAAACGGCTCGCAGAGAACATGGCCGAAAATTGAACTTTCTGAAATGGCGGCTTCTGATTGGACAAGAGCCTACGAGAATTTTAAAAGCATTCAACGCGCCTCCTCCAGGGTGGGTATAATTCGCTGGTGGGGATAATAAAATGATTGACCTTTCATCCTTGCTGTTGTTGTTCTCTCATCCATCCACAGCATGGCCACCACCACCATACACCACCTCCACCACCACCACTCACTCAATCACTCACTCGCTCATTCTTCCTCATTCACTAATTTACTCGCTCTCTCGAACTCACTTACCATCGTTAGTGCGTCAATGCGTTAAGACGGGCGTTGGGCACGCCTCGCGGGCGTTGGATACGCCTCACTCACTCACTCATGAGGGACAAGTGTCAATCCCTATATGTACATACACCACCATCACGGCGACCATCACCACCATCATCACACACCACCACCATCACCACTACCACACACACCACCACCACCACCATCACATACACTGCTAAACCCACAGGTAACTTCCAGGTAGCCAGTTCGAACGAGGTCCTTAGCTCCTCCAAACGCACTCCATTGTACCTTCGAAATTTTTTGCTTTCTGTACTACTAAACTGGATTACTTCCCTTGACTTGAACGTTGACTTTAACCCTATCTGGCCCGGGCGACTTGTGGTGCACTGCAGCCTGTGGGGGGGAGGAGTGACCCCCTACTATCTTTAGGTCAAGCTCTACATGGCTGCAAAGATGACGTCACAGTGACGTCATTTTCAAAAAGAACATTTTTGGACGATTTTTTTCGGTCAGGCTTTTCGAATTTTTCATTTTTCCTCGAAGAAACTGCATGATAAATTAGTAAATTATAATCTGAAATAAAATATGTTTTACCCACTTTTCCATGCAGAAGCAAGAAACTTGGAGAAATCTGACGAAAACATCACTTCTGGTACCCCACATGGCCGGCATTTTGAATTTACGCATGATCCTCTGCTCGGGAGGTCATGCAAGTAGGCTAAAAATGACCCTAATATCAAAAGCGGAAAGGTCACGAAGTTTCAGCTCTCAATTGTTTTGTCGTTCCTGTAGTTTCAAAAAACAACATGGGGGGGTGCTCACCCCGCCCCAGGTCAGGTAGGGTTAACTTCCCCGAAATGGTGAGACTACACTATCTCAAAATCAACACAATTCTAACTTCTATGACTCCGCTTTTTTTTCTGTGATAGCATGCACCCACAAATGACTTGATCGGCCTCGAGGAGCGCTTCACATCTATATCCTCCCCAATCCAGTACGCCCATTATGGGCCCACCTGGACCCCAAAACGTCCATTCCAATAACATTTCCCCACCATTCTATGCCTGAGCATGCGCACCATTGCGGTTCTTTTACTCCACACCAGTCCAGTTGGACGCTACCTCATGAGAGCTTCAAACTGATACCTTCCCCGACCCATTTGCACCACTATGGGCCCACCGCGCCCCAAAACGTCCCTTTCAGTGCCTTTTCCTCACAATTTCCTGTCTGCGCATGCGCAGAATGTTGGAAAAATAGACGATATTTCCACTCTACACCCATCCAGTTGGACGCTCCCCAACGAATGCTTCAAACTGATACCTCACACAACCCAATCGGACCAATTTGGGTCCTCCTAGACCTCAAAACGTCCACCTCGATCTGCCTGCCTACTGCTCATGCGTCATCAGACTTTTCTAAAAAAAAAATTCAACGCTTGGCCTCTCAACGTGTTCTACAGCTCGAGATAGCAAAAACAAGGGGCCAAACGCCATACCACAAATGTCCATGAGTGGGTTTCCCATTAGGGTCAACAGCGTCCACTGCGCCGGAATGGACCTAACATGTCCAGACCTGCCTGACCTTTTCAGCTAAAATCAACCCCTGGGCCCGAGACCCCTCTCATCGTGTTCCACATCGCGAGACAAAAAAAAACAAGGTGCCACAACCCACAGTAAAATCCACAACAAAACAAGAGCCCAAGGGGCTCCAATATACGCCCGTATATCTGGAATTACATTGGTTCAAATTTCAAGGTTGTTTAAAAGCCTTGATTCCAATTGGTAGCTAGCAATCCAGAGAAAGGTCTACAAGTTTGTGCCTCTGGGAATGTAACATATATCACATATTATATTGAACGATAAACTAGAATGAGCTTAATGCTTGGTAACTAGTTGACATTGAAACTAGAGCCGAGAGCCCACATATCCGACTCTGACATCGAGAATAGTCAACCCCCAGGAAATAACAGTTTCCCTGCAAATGGATTCCTTTCAGACGAGAGAAGCTTTCATGAAGGAAGGAGAAAGTGATGAAGTAAACCTTTGTTCTTGAGTTAATAAACAGGTATGATATTCATGAAGGACCCTTCTAGAAAAGTAATTTGCGAAGATTCCTTGATTCTGGAGTCACAGTCCCCTTGACTATTGACCTTGACCTAAATTTTGGTATACGACAAACCGTCTCCCGTAATTTCTCAATGAACACAAAAAATCATGATTTTCAACAATTTCACGGTTTTCGTGTCACAGTGACCTTGACCTTGACCTACATTTTGGTATGTCACACATCATGTCCCCTTAAGATATCTACTGACACAAAAAATGTTACTTTTAATAATTTCCTGATTTTGGGGTCGCAATGACCTTTGATCTTGACCTAATTTTTGGTGTGCGACACTTCATTTCTCCCTTGAATCCACTAACACAAAAATTAGTAACTTGATTATTGACCTGGATCTAAATGTTGGTGCATGACAAAACGGCTCCCTATGCTTTCTCAGTGGGCTCAAAAAATCATGATTTTTGACAATTTCACGATTTTGTGATCAGAGTGACCTTGACCTTTGACCTTGACCTAGATTGTTGATACACCGTGTCCCCTAATGTATCTACTGACACAAAAACTGTTATTTTTAATAATTTCCTGATTTTAATTTTCTGATTTTGGTTTCAGTGACCTTTGACCTTTGACCTTGACATAATTTGTTGGTATGCGACACCTCATTTCCCCCTATTGAATTCACTCACAAAAAAAGTATGAATTTTAATGATTTCTTGATTTTTTCGGTCACACTGACCTTTAACCTTTGACCTCGACCTACATTTGGAATGCAACACATCGTTCCCCCTAGTTCATTCACTCACCAAAACTTTAGATAGAAAACTGTCAATGATCAGTGGATTCCTGATTTAAGGCAACAGTGACCTTTGACCTCGACCTCAATTTTGGTACACGATACATCCTGTCCACCTAGCGTATCCACTCACACAAAAATGCAGCTGTGAATAGAAAACATTCACAGATATAGACCGGACACAAACACTTCATTGATTTCCTGGGTTTTTTTTAGGCCAGTGACCTTTGACCTCTGACATCGACATTCCTTTTGGTACGCGACACATCGCCTCCCCGTATGATATCCACTCACCAAAAATTGCAACTGTAGACAGAAAACTGTTCCAGACATAGACCGGACACGAGGGACGGAAAGACAGAGAGACGGACGGAAACCGCCATCACATAATACGTCCGACCACCCCTATCCCATACATACATTCCCCGTAGATTAACCTTGAAAGTCACTGGGGTCTTATGTAAGGGCGGATAACTCTTGCTGAGACCCGGATGTCACCGAAATTCATGTGACCGGCTGTGACGTCATACCTGACGTCAGCGCCACGTGACGTCATCAGCCCCAGCCTCAATAATTGGGAATTTCATGGCTTACTATACTAATACGCCGTCGCGAGCAACAAAATATTCAATATTTCTTTTATTTTGCATTCTTTCTACATAAGTTTTATATAATAAGTTTTGGGATACAATTGCTGATAAATATAGCCTAACTTAAAAATAAGGTAAGTACTTCTTTAAATCATATTCACTCACTCACCCACTCACTCTTATGAACGACCGCTGGGCATCCTTTTGGGTTTATTACATGAATACTTGCAGTCGATATATTCCATTAGTATTCGTGTTGATCAGGAAAATATATTTGTGTATTTCAGTAAGATCTTCAATTCTAGTTTAAGCAATTATTCAGCTATTAGCTACATAACGTATGTACATGTAGGATCTACTCGTCCTTCTTTTGAAAATCTGCGCAGATAAAAATAATTAAATAGTTTATTTTTCAAATAAATATTCTGCAATAGAGTCTCAATCTATTATTTAAAATAATTGTAAATAATTTTGGTAAAAATAAAACCAAGGGGATTACTTACAGGAATTATATATTCACACCTCCGATGTCAAAGAGCGGCAGTAATGCAGGGTGATAACGCGTCATTTCAGGAATTGGTTATAGCATTGTCTCCTGTGCTGAACATTTAGTGATGCTCCCCGTACCGTATTATCTCATCATTTAATTCACGCATATCAATATTAAGTTGTGATGGTACAAGTTTTTTATATGTCTGAAATGAACAAGAGGAATACAGGAAACAACTGCTAATAGCCCAAAATGTTTAAATTGTAATTTATAATGTTTTAAATGGTCAAGCTCCATCCTATCCATATAATCGTATTAACGTACCTTCGTCTGGTAGAAATTTAATATCCACCACCAAGGGAACTACATGCATGAGCTCTACCACTCGCTTTGGAGTGGTTAAGGCACGTCTTAGATTAACTACTCCTGCACAGTATATTATAATATTTCATCGTTACACATTGTGTCACTGTCGAGGTGATGGCGAGCGGAAAATCTCGTAATAAATCAAAACACTCATTTGGTATATCCAAAACTGTAGTTCCCGCAGAACAACATTTCTATTCCATAATTTTTCTATCTGTTTTCTTACACTTTTCTATACAAAGACTATCTCATAATGGAGACAACTTCTCCACATATACCAGCAAATACTGTTCAGTTATAAAAGGGGAATAACTCCAAGGACCATCTTCATCAGCCAGTTCAAGACCTAGGGCATGATATTCTCCTCAACCTGACCCAAATGACGTCCTCGTCATTTCAAGTTCAGTATAATAAACAATATTCTTGTTCAGAAGTCCAGTTTCCAGAGGTATCCTCTCAAATATTTTATACTAAACACTGTCACGTACAACATTAATTTAAGTTACCTTGCCTTTCGGCTACAATGTTTGAGTGTATAATCGCTTAGTTTTCTACACAGTTTAACCCTACCAGGCCTGGGCTGTTTCCGGAACGACAAAAAGTTAAAGCTGACACGCCCTGACTGTATAGATTGTCATATTTGGTTCATTTCGAGTCTACTTGCATAACCCCTCCGAGGAGAGCATCATGGGGAAATTCAAGATGGCGGCCACATGGGGTACCAGAAAAGTGATGTTTTCGTCAGTTTTCTTCAAAATTTCTGCTTTTCCGCGATCACAATTGGGCAGAAACTATTTATTTTACATCACATTAATATTTACTATTGATCATGCCATTTTTGTGAGGAAATTGCATAATTAGAATATTCGAAAAATCGACCAAAATGTCGTTTTTGAAGATGACATCAAAGCGACCATCTTGTTTTTTTTTTACATTTTCTGGTAGAGCTTGACTCAAGGGTATAGCGTGGTAAGTTTCAGTTCCCTAGCTCAAGGGATAAGAAAAATAATTAGGGGGCCATTTCGCCCCCCCCCCCTCCTCCTCCAAGGCTTGGGCAGGTCCCAAAAGGCCCATAGCCAGATAGGGTTAACAGGATAACTGCATAAATGTAACCTTAATCACAGAAATCTATCAACTAACTCGAACGTGCCATTACATGTACTTTGGCAGTCATTTAGATCGAAGTTATACTTATCATTCCAACACGTGAAATAAAAATCATGACCGTTCATACATGTACGACATTATAATTGATCATTATAAGTCTATGAAAGTAAATAAATGGATTACGATAAAAATGTTAAGCTTGATTGAGTTTATCATTTCCAAATTAGATTCTAATATATTTAAATCCTAATTCAATCTAACAATACAGTTTCAGCAACTAAAATTCATTCAAGTACATATGAAGGTAAAAAGATCTTTTTTGCTCAATAATTTTTATTCCCTTTTCAACTCAATGCTCCAAAACTGCAAGCGCATTTATCTATCTTTTATCCATAGCCTTAAATTAATTTGCCATTTGAAGAACCGGTAAATGTTTTTTCAATAGTGTGATTTGATTTGATTTATTCACCACATAAATGTTCATTTCTATTAATGCTCACAAACTATAAGAAGCGAGAATAAAGCCCCATGGGGCTTGTTCTATCCCTAATACATGTAATATGCGAAAATTTATAGTCTTGTAAAAGGATAGGCTTGTCTGATAAAACGATCTAACTATATGTCCTCTTGTTTGATAGTGATGTACTGTTGTGACAAATATTCATGACCTATTCATGCAAATTAGATAGATGACAATTTATTTTTTCACTGCCATTTGATGGAGATACATGTGTATACGTCCGTGTACAATTCATTATGTGCACTGATTTACTGCGCAAACACAACCTATTTACCTACATTTTAGAGAGCGTGATCGCCCTAATTTTAACCTGCTCAACGTCACGTTCGGACGAGTAAGTTGATAACGTAGTACTTTGACTGGGTACCGTAAAGGCGATAGGCCTATGCAAACATATACCGCAGTAAGGCTGACTGACTCTTAATAGACAGGAACATGACCATGATGGCGTCTCTCCAAATTACTAGGAATATACGACCCTGGATTGGGAAATTGAGTCGATCCTTTTCAATGTTGAAACACACATACTCCAAAGATGAACAATACCTTATTGGAGAGTTTACAACCTCAGAGGGACGGCCGAGGATTGCCAGGAGACCGTTCCTGCCAGGGGGTGACGGAAATCCCATGCCTAAATATCTCAAGGAGTCCAGTTCAAATTTCCCTTATCGTATAAATATGACAGAGGTATGGGGAACTGACACTCGGGATAGAACACTGGAAGAGCTCACGGCTGAGGCCAAATCTGTTCTTCAACAGAAGGTTCGACAGCATGGCGCGGTTTTATTGGAAGGTCTGCCACTGAAAGATGGGAACGACTTCTCCAAATTCAAGTGTCTGCTCGGGTACAGAGCCTTTGCGTCCGAAGGAGACCTGGCAGTTAGGAATAGCGTCGCAAAAGATGTGATGACGGCGAGCACAGAACCTCCAGGTTTCACCATAGAATGCCACAACGAGATGTCCCACAGTCCGAGATTTCCGTTTTATGTAAGGTTTTATTTTACATTTCTAGCACAGATCACACAAGGAAGACTTTCGAAAAGTTTCAGTCTCCGGTTTTAGCGAATCAATTTTTATTTTTCAAATAAGTTCCTTCTTGGTTACACTGTCAGAAGGAGTAGGTCAAATATACCCAATATTTTGGGGTATAGACGTGGTGGACCCACTGGGGTCAAATTCCACATTTGCTCAAATATTTTAGGTCTATGCTCAATCTCTCGGCCAGTGTGCTATCTGTGAGATTCGGTTTTTTCGCCCTTATTTTAAAACATGGTGACCTGGTATCGATTTTCAGCGAATATTTTCACTGACGTGGATTGTGCAAGGAATATATAGCATATCAGACCTCTATTGTATTCACAAGTATGAGTAGTTAGTATGACCTGCTGGAACCAAGTACACTTGGTGACCTGGTCACATGACGTGACGTCATCATTTGGTACCAGCCGATTTTGGAGAAAGAAAGGTTCCGGATGTAGAAATACATGTATATTCTCTGATGTTAAAATAGGTGTATATTCTCCCAATACATGTATGCTATGTTAAACTCAGTACATGTACTTTAAGGAGGGGGTGATTACAATTGAACGGTTATTTGTGGATGGATGAATGCTTTTCACCAATGGATGGCCTTGAAATAGTTGAATAATGTTTAACAAAGAGTCATAGGCTCACACAAGGGAGAGATACATGTATATGGTGAGTGTGTGAAGCTAAGCGTTTAACTCACAATACTCCCCCACCCCTTTCCCTAATGAAAAAAAGGTAAAACGGTGAGTTTATAATTCTATATTTAAAATATATTAAGTTAAATATAGAGGGTTTTGTATGTTTAAAAAGATCAAATGTATACTTCTAATTTGCAGGGATTTTTCCGAATGATTTTTCAATGTATACTATTGGTCATGTGGGTGTTTCTGGTGTTTTAAATTGGTTTGTGCTCGAAATTACAAGCGTCTGGTCCGTCATTCATAATTCTGCCGTTGTCCAATAAATAATATCCGCGTCCATAATCCAAAGATCTATTCCATATTCCATATAACAGTATTAGCACCAAATTCAAAAAGACAATCATAGTATACATAAACATAGGCTTGTTTCCTGCAAGAGAGAAGCGGTCATCAGTTTTCAATGAGGCCGGCAAAAGTTAGAAGTTCCTCCTTCGAAGATCTGGTTGGGACATTTACAGTTTTAATATTACAATATTTCCGGTATTTTGGAATTACACCATCTTAACATGGCAGTGTGGCTGACGTCACAGGAGCTACGAAGTAGAGTAGGCATTAGAACTCCGACGCGCACTGAGCTCTTGGAAATCCTCCGCCCCAAGTTGAAATCCTGCCTGTATTAAGATGGGAACAGCCCAAGTCAGAATCATCAGTGATTTTCATCAAAAATCACCAAAAGTTTTCATCAAAGTAGGTCAGGTCAGAACTTGCTGGTAACAGTCTCCTAATGCACCTTCATGCAAAAAAATCAAGGTTCTACTGTCATCGGTTATCCTTATTTTGCCGACGAAAGGATTCGAATGGACTCGCTGACTATCGGACAATTTGCAGATGGTAGCCTACTTCGTAGGAATATATCGGTTTTTATATTACCTACTTTTGGTCCGTCGAAGTTTGCACTGGTATTCAGAAAATGTGTAAAGTTACCGATACATGGATCACTTTTGCTATGAACAGTTCACTGATACACGTAAACCTGAAGACAAGCGAAGTGGAAGATCAGTAACACGGCTAGTATTTCCATGTTACCCCAATGTTCTGGGAGCAACGACGGTTGAGTACGATCACTGGTTTGGAACGGTGTGACAATATAAACGCATTGCCCCTTACAGTCCTTACAGCCGGTTCTGTGGAATGAAAGGCCCGTATGTTGAAATACAAGTATAGTCTTTCAATACATGTATGTTATGTTAAACACACTACATGTATATAACAAAGAAGTGGATGGTTACAATGGAAGGTTATTTGGGGAGGGATGAATGCATTTAACGAATGGATGGCCTGGAAAGTAGTTGAATAATGTCTAACAAAGAGTGATAGGTTCACACAAGGGAGAGATACATGTATACGATGTGTGTGTGTGGAGCTATGTATGAAGTTTAACCTGGACACCCCCCACCCCTTCCACACAATTCACATACTCGAAGTTTAGGCTGCACGAAAAGTTAAAATAAAAAGGTAGCCTTAAATATAGATAGGGCAAGATTTGTCTCATTAACGAATGAATACATTGGACTTGTAGCGGGTAATAATTTACGGTATCATACGGTGTTGGTTTCTCCTGTTTTAAATTGTTTGCGCATAATTAGATATTTCTCTTTCGGAAGATTTGACTGGACCTGGTTGGGGCTGTACTCTGAAATACGTCAGCTACCTAGATTTCTCCATTTACAGTTTTAATATTACAATATTTTCGTTATTTTGGAATTACACTATCTTAATATAAGGGTTTTAATATTGCCCATACGTTTGATCCGGCGAAGTTTGAATTTTTTTAAAGTTACATGGAACACCTTCGCTCTGAACAATTCGCTATATGTACACCTGAAGACTACCGAGGTAGATCACTAACACGGCTAGTATTTCCCTGGTAGCCCCATGTTCTGTGAGCAAAGGCGGTTTAGTACGTCCACTCGCTTGGAACGGTGTGGCAATAGGAATGCGTAGCCCTTTACAGTCCCATGTATTTGGAATAAAGGCCCCTTAGATCAAATAGCGACAGAGCCGGAGTGCATGTAACAGTATTATGTTTACATGTAGCATGTAAACTCGCCGTGTTAGTTAGTTATTGTTTAAATGCACACATATATGTTTTTCTGTCTTTGTTTCTTTTTTTCTTTCTTTTTTTTTTCAATTTGCCTTTAGTCTGTATGGCAAAAAAGAGCAATAAAACTGATTCTGAGTCTGTATAAACTCCTCCACCGATTCGTATAGACCCAAAATTGGCACATGACATCTTGACGACGAGTATCAAAACCAGAAACACGGGAAGAACAAAACAGAAATGGAATATCTTAAACATGTAGAATAATATATGGTGTTGAAGTAGTCGACGACCGATATAAAATCCTGACTTAGCCCCCCTGGTCATAACTAGGGTCTATTACCGATGACAAGCTATATCTTGCACCTTATACTGGTAAATTTTAACGAAAGAATATTTTCTCGGAATTTTCTTGGGTTGGAAAAGTGGAAGCGGATAACTTCTAGCAAGCCAGTAGCCTCTACCCCTCGAGTATTGTATTGGAAGGAGGAATCCGTAGCCATTCCATCGCGTTCGCTCTGTTTTACGAATCAGACAATGATTCTCGCATCATGCCGCTGTGGAAGGATACGAGTAAAATAGATATAAATGAGAGGACTTGAAAGTTGTTGGTAAAACTAAACATTCTATAACACTTGTGTCAATAACATTGAGCTAACCGTGCATTTATTACGCGTTTTAGCACGGTTATGTGAAATCAACACGCGTCATGTGACTGAAGATATGCTTCATGCATCCTCTCATGACATCAGATTGTATACATGTACATCATGTTGTTAGTACATCCGCAGTTTGAGAGGTTACAAATTCTGACAATGGTAAAGTGACAAGTATATTGTGAAGATCAACAGCCTGAAGTCTTAATGAGTATTTACATGCTTAGAACACAATTGCAGGAAACTGAGTATCCATATACTCTGTGTGGAGGGTCTGGACTTGTCAGAGCAGTGATGGACACTGATTACTCTAATTGTGTTCCTTCCCAGTTGGAGATAAGTAAATGTAGATCACTTCTTTTTATTGTAAGTTGATAATAGATGGCTTAACTAGGAGCTTATCCAGCCAAATGAACCAATTGGCCTACGTATTGCATGAAAACTGCATAGCCCTGGTATGGAGGGCCTGGTGGAGGGGATGTGGGTGCAATTCCCCAAGTTATATTCTTTGAATACAATTTCTGCAAAAAAATTGAAGTCTAGAAATTTTGTTTTTCTTCCTAACATGTAATAAGGATGCCATAAATTATTAAGTTTGGACCTACTGGAGACAGTTTTTGAAGCCAAATATTGAGGACATCCTATTACGCAAACTCCAGAATAGTATTCGTACTCTAAAACAGGAAAAAAACTATGTGAAATGACATCTGAACATAAGAACGAATATTAGAACATATTAAAGTTCACTAATATAGACCTGGTGCTACAAAATCTAACAAAAATAGGAGACCAACTTAGCTTAAGGTTTGATGACTCTTTCTTCCGCTGTTTATCCCAGAGACCAGGACAGTTACATAAACAACCAGTCACCCTGGCAACGGTAATACTTTTGATCTAACTTTCCCCCAGTATTAAAATGGGATCATTTGACCCTAAGGATCTACATAGCCCCACGAAAACAGTTAATAAACGGACAGGAGGACAGATGGAATCGTAATCGCATTATAGGACCTCATCTATCGCCGGGCGTATGCTATTCAAGACTTTGCGAGATCCGCAACGATATGAATCGTTCCCAGATTTTACAAACTGCTCTTCACGGAAAACTTTCGCTGAAGCATTTCGAGCACATGTGTTTGTGGTTGTTAAATTTGGTATATTTACTGCCGTTTAGACCACAGCTCATGACAGCGAAGGCATTCTAGTCTTGTGTTCTGTCATTATATATGTCAAATACATGTGCAGTCGGACTGGATAAAACGATGTGGATCTAATCTGGAATAAAGTTTTGAGGAGCTGGTAACTCCAAATTACCATGATGAGTCTCACTGATATGTTTTTGCCAAACCTCTAATGGGATCTTCTGTAGAGTCAGAACAACTAAACTGTATTGTAGTAAACACGATGTGAAATATAGAATTTGATAGAGAAAACTTTGGATAAGTTGGATATTTTTCACAGTTTTACTTTTGCGAAAGTAAGGTTTTCCAGGCCCTGTCATTTTCAAAGAGAACGAGAGCAAAAAGTAATCTTCCATATACATTTTGTAGAGTGAAATGTCAATTTAAGAGAGTGGCCATACACTTTTTAAAAACCGAGGAGTGGAAAGTTCAGCTTTTTTGAAACCAGATGTAGGACAGCTGTGGTACCATAGTGGAGTGTGATAACTCTCTTCAACGAGAAGTCCAAGGTGTCTAGATAGTGGGAGAAAATATGCAATTTACATGACTTTCTTGGTGTCTGTTCGTCTAAAAATTTGAAAACTTTGTATCAGATATGAATATGTGATGAGCCACATAATATTAATATTTAGGAAAAAATGACATTTTGAGAGAAACGTTGGTGCTGCAGCTTGTGTAGAATGTCGTGAGTGAGTGAGTGAATAGAATTTAACGTCGCTTTCAACAATATTTCAGTTATATCGCGACGACCCAACTACGCACCACCCAGCCAAGCTGCATCCCTTGCTACTTCGAAGAAGAAATCTTTGAAGTAGCATGGAACCATCCACCCTCCATCCACCCTATAAAACACTGATGACAGCACACAAGCCACAGACCGGACGCTTACATGGTGCAATAAAGAGAAGTGATATTACAGCGCAAGACATCACATTATCAAGTTCCTGTTGCTTCGTAGCAAAATGCATTGAAGCAACAGGAACCTGAACCCACCCAACCACCCGCTAGAATGTCATGATTGGTCAACCTGCATCAAACGCGCTCGTCCCCTAATATGGGATGAATTATCTCAACGCCTTATCCAAAATAGATTTTACAAGTGAACATAGCTTCGGTTGGGATGCGTTTTCCTTCTGTCGAGTGGGAATGTTCATCCCATGATTCTGTTAGATACAATGACGTCACTGGGGGGATTCTTCTCCCCCTGAAAAGCTTAATTTTAACACAGAAGTAAATGGAAAACACTTTTAATAGTTCAGCTCTGAGTCTAACACATAATTGGAACAGATGTACTATCTTTCTCTTCGCCGAGCTGCAGAAATTTCTTTCACGTATGAGCGAAGATTTTGAGGACAAATCTGCTACGCTCCACGAAGGCCTGGGTTAAAAATGTCCCAGTTGCACGAGTGACCATTACGGTACCGTTATTGACAGAACAGTCGATCGTTTGCTTAGAGCCGCTGTTACTTCCGTTGTACCTGAGAGAATCAAGTCACACGAGATACTCTTATCATCGTACGCTAATCACGTTACAAAGTTGAAAAATTACCGTGCCCCGGCACTTATTATATGAGCAGCAACTCCCACACGGTCTAGTGAACGCGATTCGGTGCGGTGAGAAGAAAATGTTGTTGTTGTTGTTGTTTATCTGTAAATTCACTCTTAACCCCATGGGTATTTATCAAAGGCGCTACAAGAAAATATCACATGAGACTATAGTCCTAAAATGCTGTTTGTTTTCTTATGCTTGAGATACTAGACGGTGGACGGTGTTTGATTGATTAATACATGTTGTCCGACTCATTGGTGCAGGGTAAACCAAAACAATAAAGGCAGGGAAAGACATATATACAGTGGTAAGGTAGGTAGAAGTAATATGTACATTACAAACAAGAGAAACATGGTTATATGTACTTAGGCAGGGCACAATGCTCTCACTATATGAGAAATGTGCTCCCATGAGAGAACCACACTGTGCCCACCTGAAGGTTAATCGCCCCAACAACAGATCCTTTCTCCCTATTGGAAAGACGCAGTCAGATTAACTTTGTCCATCAGAGAATCGAGTTCTTCTCAAATCGCGAACATCGGAAGACATACATGTAATAATGTACTGTCTCAGGCACACTGCAGACACTGCAGTTTGCTGATGTTATGTTGGTGCTCAGCTTCACCTGATGATATTCAGTTTGGTATGACCATGGAGGATCTGGTTCGGGCGGCTTTCTTCTCTCCCTTTGTGTTTATGGAAAAACCTCCCTGGTGTTTGTCTTCTTGATCACAGCCTGGACACAGATTACCTTTGTGGAGTTTCCCAACCGTCGTTGTCATTTAACTACCGCCTGCTTCCGCGTGTGTCGAGACACTGGAGATTTCTCATTCGCAAAATTCTGACTGCCTAGACTGAGCCTCTACTGATGCAGATTTATCATACTCATCAGAAATTCCACGACGACCTGGGCACCAGTGGCATCGGACCCTTGCTCCACGTCTCAAAATGGTTCTAGCTGAGGCCCTAATAGCCCTAATGTCCCCAGTATATCCCCTGCTCTGTTGCCTGAAATGTTTGAAGAAAAGCTACACATAATAACAGTCTGGCAGTCTGTTACATGTGCTAGACCTGCTCGGATACCTTTCACCTTACCAACATAATTATTGCCCACCTTGGCGACGGCTTTCTTGTGACAGATGGGAACAGATTTGAAACCCTTCAGGAATACAATGGCTGATGCCCCCACTGGCCATGAGTTGCATAGTGCCGAAACGTCTGTGAAAATGACTACCCCATCATGATTCTCCAAAAGTTTTAATTTCTGCCCAACAATATGCTCATGGTCTACTTTGCAGTTGCTGAACTCCTTCAGACTAACTGAGCACTCCCTGAATACCTCTAACCCGTTATCCCTATACTGATAGTTTTTCTCCAACCCTTCTGGGGAAACTCCAAACTGTCTCAACCTGCAGAGCAATGCAGAGAAGAGAGATGTATATCTTTCCCTCTGGGCCCTATCAATGTAAAATATGGCGAGTTTTCACCCCCAAGATAATGGAACGCGCGGTAAACTTCACCTTCTATTAAAAATGATAACTTGGATACGAAAAAGAACCATGTGTTCAGTGATGGACAGGGTTCCATCCCTCTATGCGAGCCAAAATAAGACAAATTCAATCAATACCAATTAACACAACCCGGTCACTCACATTTTTTGTGTTCTACTCCCCATTTACCTCGGTACAATCGACCCAATCTTTCATGCTACATCCACTTGCTCGTGAATGCCAAAATGCTGGTTATGTCCTGGAAATCGGACACATGCTGCATTATTTACCAGAATTTTTTTCTTTTTTGATATTCGATCGAGTATACATGTACGTGCATTGACTGATATATGACAATAGGTATAATGAATTTGGGTCCGTTCTTAGAATGTTTCAGTCAGGAATAATATGGAAGTTATAAAATATAAAATATCGCCACTGGCCAAAATATAATATTTATTAAATCCATTCCTAAATTTTGTATATCATTTTACGGAAATCAGATCTGATGTAGTTAAGTTTCGAATCAAATATAATCTGAAGCTATCATAATAATTATGATGGAATATGTATTCAAACATCACGTTTTCACATGGCGATTGCTTCGCTGTAATTTCGTCACACAGTATTGAATGTCACGTGATCAAATGTAAAACTATTTTATATACTGTTTGCGTAATTAGGCTAGAAAAATTATATTTCACAACCGATGTTCACAAAGACCTGTAATATCAGGATTTCAGAAGAACTGAAACATGAGTCCAATGTTATCACGTCTAGATGTAATTCCTGAGGTGCAAATCTGTATACACAAAAACAACTACTATAAGGAAATAATCCAATCTTTTCATTGTTTTCCGTTGTCATGCTACTTTCGACTTCCTAGGGGCCGTTTGAATATCATGTTTTTTACACTTCCATGGTGTTCAGATATTCAGTCACGATCGGGACGTGACTGAGATACATACGGTACTCTGGAAAACGATTTGGAAATTCATTTGTATCAAGAATAATGACCAGTGATGAGGATTTTACATAATGAACATCACCATGCCTCGCGGACATCATTGAAAGCTATATTTGAGAACGACGACGCTTCTAAATTCGTAAACATTTCGTGGTTTCACTTGAACTACTAAAATCAACTGGAACGTCAGTGGATTTACTGGGTTCCTTTAATCGTGTTCTACATCGCGAGACAAAGAAAAAAATGACCACGCCTATCCCATACATGCAATCCCCGTAGATTAACATTCAAAGTCACTGGGGTCTTATGTAGGGGCAGATAACTCTTGCTGGGCCGTCAAGTGACCGGAAGTGACGTCACAGGAAGTGACCCGGATGTCACCGGAAGTCATGTAACCGGATGTGACGTCAGTTCCACGTGATCTCATCAGCCTCAGCCTTAATACTCGGGAATTTCAGGGCTTACTACTACTCACGCCATCGAGAGCAACAAAATATTCAATATTTCTTTTATTTCGCATTCTTTCAACATAAGTTTTATATAATAACTTTTGGAATACAATTGCTGACAAATATAGCCTAACTTAAAAATAAGGTAAGTAATCCTTTAACTCATATTCACTCACTCACTCTTATGAACGACCTTTTGGGTCTGTTGTTGGGGCGATTAACCTTCAGGTGGGCACAGTGTGGTTCTCTCATGGGAGCACATTTCTCATATAGTGAGAGCATTGTGCCCTGCCTAAGTACATATAACCATGTTTCTCCTGTTTGTAATGTACATATTACTTCTACCTATCTTTCCCTGCCTTTATTGTTTTGGTTTACCCTGCACCAATGAGTCGGACAACATTACATGAATACTTGCAGTCATTATATTCCATTGGTATTCGTGTTGATCATGGAAATATATTCGTGTATTTCAGTAAGATCTGCAATGCGGGTTTAAGCAATTATTCAATTATTAACTACATAACGTATGTAGGAGCTACTCGTTCTTTTTGAAAATCTACACAGATAAAAATAATGAAATAGTTTATTTTTCAAATAAATATTCTGCAATAGAGTCTCAATCTATTATTCAGAATAATTGTAAATAATTTTGGTGAAAATAAAACCAAGGGGATTACTTACAGGAATCATATATTCACACCTCCGATGTCAAAGAGCGGCAGTAATGCAGGGTGATAACGCGTCATTTCAGGAATTGGTTATAGCATTGTCTCCTGTGTTGAACATTTAGTGATGCTCCCCGTACCGTATTATCTCATCATTTAATTCACGCATATCAATATTAAGTTGTGATGGAACAAGTTTTATATATGTCTGAAATGAACAAGAGGAATACAGGAAACAACTGCTAATAGCCCAAAATGTTTAAATTGTAATTAATAATGTTTTAAATGGTCAAGCTTCATCCTATCCATATTATCGTATTAACGTACCTTCGTCTGGTAGAAATTTAATATCCAACACCAAGGGAACTATTACATTACATGCATGAGCTCTACCACTCGCTTTGGAGTGGTTAAGGCACGTCTTAGATTAACTACTCCTGCACAGTATATTATAATATTTCATCGTTACACATTGTGTCACTGTCGAGGTGATGCCGAGCGGAACATCTCGTAATAAATCAAACACTCATTTGGTAGA
Source organism: Hanleya hanleyi (assembly GCA_036873755.1). NCBI lineage: Eukaryota > Metazoa > Mollusca > Polyplacophora > Lepidopleurida > Hanleyidae > Hanleya > Hanleya hanleyi. The sequence continues at coordinate 29,711 of JAVTVY010035965.1, forward strand.
TCCAAAACTGTAGTTCCCGCAGAACAACATTTCTATTCCATAATTTTTCTATCTGTTTTCTTACACTTTTCTATACAAAGACTATCTCATAATGGAGACAACTTCTTCACACAAACCAGCAAATACTGTTCAGTTATAAAAGGGGAATAACTCCAAGGACCATCTTCATCAGCCAGTTCAAGACCTAGGGGATGATATTCTCCTCAACCTGACCCAAATGACGTCCTCGTCATTTCAAGTTCAGTATAATAAACAATATTCTTGTTTTCAGTTCAGAAGTCCAGTTTCCAGAGGTATCCTCTCAAATATTTTATATTAAACACTGTCACGTACAACATTAATTTAAGTTACCTTGCCTTTCGGCTACAATGTATGAGTGTATAATCGCTTAGTTTTCTACACAGTTTAACCCTACCAGGCCTGGGCTGTTTCCGGAACGACAGAAAGTTAAAGCTGACACGCCCTGATTTTATAGATTGTCATATTTGGGTCATTTCGAGTCTACTTGCATAACCCCTCCGAGGAGAGGATCATGGGGAAATTCAAGATGGCGGCCACATGGGGTACCAGAAAAGTGATGTTTTCGTCAGTTTTCTTCAAAATTTCTGCTTTTCCGCGATCAGAATTGAGCAAAAACTATTTATTTTACATCACATTAATATTTACTAATTGATCATGCCATTTTTGTGGAGAAATTGCATAATTGGAATATTCGAAAAATCGAACAAAATGTCGTTTTTGAAGATGACATCAAAGCGACCATCTTGGTTTTTTTTTACATTTTCTGGTAGAGCTTGACTCAAGGGTATAGCGTGGTAAGTTTCAGTTCCCTAGCTCAAGGGATAAGAAAAATAATTAGGGGGCCATTTCGCCCCCCCCCCCTCCTCCTCCAAGGCTTGGGCAGGTCCCAAAAGGCCCATAGCCAGATAGGGTTAACAGGATAACTGCATAAATGTAACCTTAATCACAGAAATCTATCAACTAACTCGAACGTGCCATTACATGTACTTTGGCAGTCATTTAGATCGAAGTTATACTTATCATTCCAACACGTGAAATAAAAATCATGACCGTTCATAATTGATCATTATAAGTCTATGAAAGTAAATAAATGGATTACGATAAAAAATGTTAAGCTTGATTGAGTTTATCATTTCCAAATTAGATTCTAATATATTTAAATCCTAATTCAATCTAACAATACAGTTTCAGCAACTAAAAATCATTCAAGTACATATGAAGGTAAAAAGATCTTTTTTGCTCAATAATTTTTATTCCCTTTTCAACTCAATGCTCCAAAACTGTAAGCGCATTTATCTATCTTTTATCCATAGCCTTAAATTAATTTGCCATTTGAAGAACCGGTAAATGTTTTTTCAATAGTGTGATTTGATTTGATTTATTCACCACATAAATGTTCATTTCTATTAATGCTCACAAACTGTAAGAAGCGGGAATAAAGCCCCATGGGGCTTGTTCTATCCCTAATACATGTAATATGCGAAAATTTATAGCCTTGTAAAAGGATAGGCTTGTCCGATAAAACGATCTAACTATATGTCCTCTTGTTTGATAGTGATGTACTATTGTGACAAATATTCATGACCTATTCATGCAAATTAGATAGATGACAATTTATTTTTTCACTGCCATTTGATGGAGATACATGTATATACGTCCGTGTACAATTCATTATGTACACTGATTTACTGCGCAAACACGACCTATTTACCTACATTTTAGAGAGCGTGATCGCCCTAATTTTAGGGCTCAACGTCACGTTCGGACGAGTAAGTTGATAACGTAGTACTTTGACTTGGTACCGTATAAAAGGCGATAGGCCTATGCAAGCATATACCGCAGTAAGGCTGACTAACTCTTAATAGACAGGAACATGACCATGATGGCGGCTCTCCAAATTACTAGGAATATACAACCCTGGATTGGGAAATTGAGTCGATCCTTTTCAATGTTCAAACACACATACTCCAAAGATGAAGAATACCTTATTGGAGAGTTTACAACCTCAGAGGGACGGCCGAGGATTGCCGGGAGACCGTTCCTGCCAGGGGGTGACGGAAATCCCATGCCTAAATATCTCAAGGAGTCCAGTTCAAATTTCCCTTATCGTATAAATATGACTGAGGTATCGGGAACTGACACTCGGGATAGAACACTGGAAGAGCTCACGGCTGAAGCCAAATCTGTTATTCAACAGAAGGTTCGACAGCATGGCGCGGTTTTATTGGAAGGTCTGCCACTGAGAGATGGGAACGACTTCTCCAAATTCAGGAGTCTGCTCGGGTACAGAGCCTTTGCGTCCGAAGGAGACCTGGCAGTTAGGAGTAGCGTCGCAAAAGATGTGATGACGGCGAGCACGGATCCTCCAGGTTTCACCATAGAATGCCACAACGAGATGTCCCACAGTCCGAGATTTCCGTTTTATGTAAGGTTTAATTTTTACATTTCCGGCACAGATCACACAAAAACTTTCGAGAAGTGTCAGTCTCCGGTTTTAGCGAATCAATTTTTATTTTTCAAATAAGTTCCTTCTTGGTTACACTGTCAAAGGATTAGGTCAAATACATGTATACCCAATATTTTGGGGTATAGACGTGGTGGACCCACCGGGATCAAATACTACATATGCTCAATCTCTCGGCCAGTGTGCTATCTGTGAGATTCGTTTTTTTCGCCCATATTTTAAAACATGGTGACCTGGTATCGATTTTCAGCGAATATTTTCACTGACCTGGATTGTGCAAGGAATATATAGCATATCAGACCTCCATTGTATTCACAAGTATGTATGCTCAACCCCTAAAGTTTTCAGCCATATAAACAGAAATAGTTCAAACCTCAACCACGGTTCATGGCCAGGAAAATAATGGAGGTTGTCCTCGTTGATTCTCAAATTTGAACATCCTTACCTATCCTCTCTGCTTATTGCTAGCCTGAACAAGCCTCCATTCAGATTGGCAACATCAGGATTTGACGGGTACCGGTGTGAAAGAAACTGTGGTCCCCAAAGACCAGCGTCCTCTCTCCTGTGCTTTACCTAGGGCGGGCTCTGATATCCAAGTCACCCTTTCAGATGTCATTGTACGGGCTGGGATAAATCATAGCAAGCGGACACTCATATCTGAGGGACTACCGTTTCTTTCACACCGGTATGCGTTAACCGTCTAACCTACATGTAGTCTCAATCCTTCGAAATTCCGAAGACGGAATCTTCTTGCACATAGATTGGAAATACGAAAATTATGCGAGATATCAAATCCCATTTTAGCATTAAACTCCGCCAAAATGCAGGAAATCAAGTAAAAATTCTAAATTTTCCGGCTGGGGCATGCATTAGAGTATAGGTGTATTAAACAGACCATTATCTATTTATGTGGTTTGTGAGCGTACTATTCAAGTTGGGGTTTCTATATGTATATGTACTGACACGAACGTAGTTTGTTATATAGGCCTGTTTTGTATGTTAAATCAGAAAGTCAAATGCAGTCCAGCAAAAGGTGTGATATTTTTCAATATCGAGGCGTGCTTATGGGAAGCAAAAGTGAAAATAGAACCTTAAATCTACATACATTATTTTTATATTTATTTCGGGGAAACCGGATCTTCCGGGGGCTTGGCGGCCGCTGGATCATCGCCTGTTGGTCTGACAGGATTCGCTTATTTAAGCTTTGTGTAAATTAAGAAATAATGTTTTCATAGGCGTGCTCAATCGCCCGCGCATTGAACACACCTATGAAAACATTATTTCTGGTCTATTACACTACTCAAATTGATTATCAACAAAGATGATAATGTTGAAAACATCTTTCAAACTTTGACGACCTTCATCCCCTTTAAACTCATCCACTGATGTTGGCACGATGCTCCCGTCTCAGTTGGCATCGTGCCAGTGTCAGTGGACGAATTTATGTTGTCTCTCAAATGGAAAGTTATTTTGTCAGCTGAGCCAGGCTCTGTGGAACATACTTGAATTGAGGTCTATTTGCGCTGTGTTAATCAATTTCACGACGAAAACAGCAGGTAATCTTGAGAAAGAAATTCCATCTATTAATTCATTTGTGTGTGTATTCGATTGTATGAGCAGACGACCCCTCTCCCGCCTTGTATAATAGAATCTCCCAATAAAAACCTGCACTTGACACATGTGCCTTTCACTCAACCGTGCTGAAACCTGAAACGGTTAGCAAGATGTTATTGACATAAATGTTATAGAATCAGTCATATTGGTACGCGAATTGCCCTGAAACCTTATGACGTAGGCCCCTGAATCCACGATAAAAAAACCCCACTTCTATCCCTTGATGCAATGCAGGCCCCCAACATCCATGACAATTAAGTGGTTGGTGGGGATCTTTATACCATTCAACATGACATCATCTTGATTGCCAGCGCGAGGTCCCTGGGGCTGGCACAGTCGGAAGAGCAAGCTTTAATTTGGTGTATCGGGTTACATATAGGACTTCACGCCCTGCGGCACATCTACTTTGCGTAGACAATGACAACTTAATTGATTTCGTGTTACAAAAGCGATGTTTGATTTATGGACAAGTGTTCACGTGTCATGCAGATGAATAAATACACAATTCATCACGTGACTGAGAGAGATGTAATACGTCATCAAGGTTTGGAACCATTGGTTTCTAATCTTCAATGACGTAAACGTCATCGATTTGTTTGTATTAAATATAACTAAAAAGTCAAATGGATTCAGGCACGAGCTGTGTTTTTTTCAACAAATGCGAAACATAGGTGAAAATAGAACCATAAATCTGCATACATTATGTTCAGAAAAATCTTCAGCGAGAAAACGCTTAGAACGCATCTCCGGCGATCTAGGACCCCGGAGCTTCCGGGGCCTAGGCGGCCCCTGGACCCTCGCCTGTTGGTCGGTGATAGTCGAACCCCTTATGACCTTGCTAGATCCGCTCTTGAAAATTTCAAACATGTGCACCCCCCCATTTTAAATCCTATGACGCTCCTGTTTCAGTTTACAGAGAAGTAATTCTTATGGTAAAGTCATAGTAAGCCCTCCGACGGAATGAAGGTCAAATGAAAGACAAATTTCAACTGTATTCCAAATATATTTTTACTTCATTTATGCGATTTTTTCTAACCGGGTAAAAAGTACTTAGCTTTTTGTATGGTAACTCATAATTACCAAGACAATTTGCATCAGGCATTTAATTTCCTCGATTTTGGTGAAACATGCATAATGGAACAGTGGGTCTGTGTTGAAACTCAAAGTATACACACCTTAAGCTTGAGCCAAGCATTGGAAAGTGCATACAAAGTTTAAAATATATGTATTAAGGCAGTGTGACGTCACCGGACCTAGATGTGATCGCAACAGACCACCATAGAATCCCATGCTTTATTTGCGGTTTACACTGTTATGTGTAATAAAATCGCAAAAAAATGAAAAAAAATATTTTCAGACACTGTTTTCGATGGTCTTTCATTAGATGGAAACTTTACTTCAGGGTTTACGATCACTGCAGCTACCATTGTGATGCTTGAAAGTCGTATGCATTAACCAAAAATGAATACCCTTTAATCTGGCAACTGTTTAATACCAAATGGTTGAGTTAAGGGAGAGAAAAGTCCGTTTTCTTTTGAACTTAAGTTCTTCCGTTGAACTTCCACTGTTGCTTCAACTTCCGTTTTCGCAGGAAGTAAGAGCTGAAACTGATGACCTGACAGATTATCATATTGAATTCATTTACAGCAGATGTGCGTTCAGTTTTCTTGGAGGGGGAGGGGCGTTTTTGTTCCACGAGGTTAGACATTCCCTGCTACGGATAAACGTAAATGAATTTATTCCAAATTAGATGATAATTTCTCATTTACTGAGTAGTCGTCGTGTGTGAATTTTACACACGGAAATATTGAATTTGAATAAATTACGATTGTCATTTGTATAAAATGGGTTTATCGCAAAAATATCAGAACCTTGGAGCTAACCGAGTCTATCGCAAACACAAATGACACGAATTAATGCGGGATTAATTCATGCATATCATCGTCGCATCTGTCAAAGCTGAACCAGTCAATGTTTTAACACAGTGTATAGTATTCAGGCAGATGGTATCTATCTGTATTCACTCCTACTTATAGGCCGGTGTGGAGGCTAAGAATGACCAGTGGCTAAGTGTCCGTCTCTTATCTTCTAACCCAGCTAAGACACTTTTCTCCACATCGGGAGCAAGTGTCCGTCCTTGGTTGCAATAGAAAAGGATATGAAAAGGGACGCTAATCACCAGGACATTCTTATCCATCACACCGGGAGCCAATGCAAGGTAAGGTGGTTAGAATTTGCTCCCGTTTGCACCTCGAGCTGACTAATTTCTAAACTTCGTCTTCAAGAGTAGGGTATGTGGGTTAGCCCAGGGGTGGCAGGCCGAAGGACCTTGTGGGCATATAGTCAGGTGGGTTAGCGAAATTACCGTTACAGAGCGGATAAAAGCACCAAATTTGGCAAGTAGCTTCCTTTATGCTTATTATTCAATTTTAGCCTAGGAGCCCTCCTGAATTTTGTGGGATTTCCAAAATCCAAGATGGCCGACATATATGATATAATCTTGGATTATAGGAGACACGACAAGGCCCCATAATTCCAAAGTAAACGTCCTGGGGCCATTTAACCTGGTTTTGGGCATGCATAGCAATGCTTCCAATACACTACCATAATTGCATTTATTTTTTACCGCTGGAGGACGAATTTCGAGATATTGGAGTAGTATATAAAGGTGAAATTCCGCGCACTAAGGCTGAGGCTGATGACGTCATGTGGCCGAAGCTGATGTCATTTGCGGAGCAAAGGTCACTTCCGGGTCAAAGGTCACTTCCGTTCTGAGGTCACGTCCGGATCAAAGATCACTTCCGGTGGTGATGCTTTCACTTCCGGCACCGGTTGATAAGTCCCTGGGTCAATGTGAATTGGCTTCCCAGTCACGTCAATGTTAATGGAGCAGTCGATCCGCTTGAATTACTGGGATTCTTTGGGAATGTTCGGTCATCTCCGGGAATGTCCGGAGGGTAATTGACCTTAGAGGTCAATCCTATCTTGTCATGTCAATGTTCTAGTCATATATGTTATAGCCTCTCTAGCCAGCGAGAGAAGGAAAATCCCCATACATAGCAAGAGACTTCGAGACTGCTGATAGTCCACCGACTGATACCGAAACAGAGACTGCTGAGAGTCTATCTACTGATGCGGAGAGCTTGCTCTCAGGTAGTCAACCTACATCCCAGGGGGAAGGGGAATCCCCATGACCCTGGTGGGAGTAGAACCAGCATTGTGGACACCAAAGGCTGGCACTTTATCCACTTGGTCGCGAGTCACTATAATAGGAAAGGTTGAAAATACCCTGATATATCTCAAGAACTAGAGGGCGGGTCTCCGACATATACTTCTATGTCCAGCCAAAAAGGCCCATTGGGAACCCACCCATGGACATTTTTTCTGTCTCATGCTTTGGAGTACGATGGAGGTGTCCCTAGGTTATCGGATGAATTTCGCTGAAAAATTCTGACTCGGCGCAAGTGTGGTGCATAGGAAGATGTGAGATGTACCTTTTGGGGTCTAGGTGGACCATCTGTGGTCCCAATGGGTCGTGTGAGGTGATGTGTCATACAGTCCGACTGGTATGTAGTGAAAATGCTGTCCATCTGCGCATGCGCATACAGAGAATAGTACAAAAGGGGCATTTGATTGGACGTTTTAACCCTAAAATGTAAAATGACCAACTATATTGTGAAACAGCTCAGTTGTAGCAGTATATGCTTCGAGCTAAAAATAATCGCTTCGAACTTGACGAGTAGCATTGACTAAATTGAGCAAGAGTTTCGAATGACCCTATGTCTGCAATCTTGAATTCCCGGATTATTTTTCTAGCTGATGATGATAGGAATAGAGCCAAACTAGGTCCATAAATAGACAGATCGATTTTACTCCCATGTTAACACAATACCTTGAATTATACAAGCAAAATGAAAAGATGAGTCCCATATGAACCCACGTAGTCATCATTTTGAAGTTAACAATTGTATTCTCAGCTGAAGATTATGCCAACAGAATAAAATGTGATAAGCTATGGTGTTATTCTGCTCAATTTAAACAAGTTTGTACCTTGTCTGAAAATAATACCATGCATTATACGAGTAAGATGAAAAAAATCAGGCATTTCCGGATGGCTCCTTGTAGTCGCCATTTTGAATGTAACCATCATTTTCAATCTGAAGACAAGCAATTGAATTAAAAATGGACACAGGGTATTTGGCTATGATGTGAGATCAAGAATAATGCCGTGATCAATATGAGCAACACGAAAAAGTATTATTTCAAATGGCCCCATATGGCCACCATTTTGAATTTCACCATAAAATCTCAGGCATATGTAAATAGATTTAATATGGGCGTAAGATGTCAGGCCATTCCGAGATCTCTCGGTTCTGATACATTATTGCATATTGCAATGAACTATACGCGCAACATGAAAACGAGTGATTTCAGATGACCCTATATGGCCACCATTTTGAATGTGACCATCAATTAATCTTAGATATATGTAAATAGATTCGAAATGGGTGCAAGATATTCCACTATGGTCAGAGATCTCTCGGTTTCGATAATTTGGAAAATGAGCTAGGAATAATAGCTTGAACTATACGAGCAACATGAAACGTTTGATTTTCAGGTGACCCCATATGCATATGACCGCCATTCTGAATTTCACCATCAAATATGGATCATAGGGATATGTACATAGATTCAAAACGGACAGAAGATTTCAGGCTATGGATGGAGAACCCTCGGTTTTGATAAATTTGCCCACTGAGCTAAGAATAATGCTTTGAGCTACTCGAGCAACATGAAAAAGTGTGATTTTCAGAATCCCCAGGTTCACTATTTTGAATTAAACCATCATATTTTGAGCTGAAAATTATACAAACAGATTCTAAATAGATGTAATGAGTTAGACTTTGATGTGAGATCCACTGATGTTAACAAATTTTCACAATGATCAGAGAATCATGCATATTATATGAACAAACTGTAGAGGCGTGACTGACGGGTAACCCCTCATGATCGCCATTTTGAATAAACGCATGATGGTTAATCACTAGAATTATGGAAATGGGCTAAAAATTAGCTCGATATAATATTCCATAGTATATTATTGCCTTCCACCTTGAACCCTACCGCACAAAGAACAAGTTTAGCGTGGGTACCCATTTTAACAAACAATGCCATCAAAAACTACAGTTGGCATCCTTGGTGGGTCGTCTACATCTGAGTGTAAAGATCATGGTTAAATTCAAATTGGTTGCAATGAGGTGCCCTCAGAACGTAGCATTTGTCATTGTTTTCCGTCCATTATTTATTACATTTCTTGCCCACAAGTGCATAAAACTAATTTATTTATCCTAAATAATCATTCTCCATCGCACTGGTATTTTAAGAGAAAAATCGTTGAAAAAAACATCGGCGGAAAAATGTCTTCTGACCAGATGACGTCACCGTGATGTCATCATGATGGTCATCTTGATTTTTCTGAAAGCATTTTATGGTAGACGTTGGCCAAAGTATATAGTATAGAAAGTTTCAGTCCTCTAGCCCGGGGAGTAACGAAAATAGATAGGTAGCGAACACCCCTTCCCCCATCTTCCCAAGAATGCAATTAATAGACTCAAAATACCCCGATTCTGAGTAGGGTTCAGTTGCTGGTAATAATTAGGTATAGGTAATGTGTATATTTGTAACAGATCGGATTCAAACACCTTAGTAAGCCTTAATTTGATAGCAATTTGGCCTTCCTAAGACACAGATTGTAAGAAAATCGATATTTTATCATCTGTGGCGGCCATCTTGGATTTTTGTGTTTCACGTGAATTCTATAGGAAAGTCAAGAGGGCTCCTAGGCTGAAAATTATCAGTAGCCCTTAAGGAAGCATCATGCAAAATATGGCGCTTTTATCCGGGCTGTAACGGTAATTTTGAAAAATGACCCTTAGCCACCTGACTAATAAGGCTAAGGTCTTTCTGGATTTATATGTCAGATTAAAACCCATAGGAACGATGCACTGGTATTTTAGCGCGCTCGTCCGGTTGAAATGGGCAAATCGTGATGAACTATCAATCTCTTGGGACGGCTGACAAATGAAACCATCGGTAAGCAGCAATGGGTTGAAGTCTATATACTTGAAGTAAAATATTGATGTTTTACAGAAAATCCAAAATCTCCAAGTATAAACTCATAACTGAAAATATTCGTAAAATATATAGCAGATGCGATATAATTTCAGTCATTTTGCATACATGTACATTGTTACAACATATTGTTATGGTCCTGGTTTATCAGAGTTACAGCTAAGCCTATGTATTTCAAATGTAACGGAATCTTGAGTTAACAGATACCGGTATGAATTTTCAGTATGTCCATCATTGAAATACCTTAGAGAAAAAAAAGAAAAACAAATTATCAAAAAAAAAATTGGCTTGTTCTTAGTCGAGGTTTGTGTCAGGAAATTTTGCCGCTATTCTTCGTAGACGCAATAACTAAATTTGGTGTGCAATTATTATATATTTTCGAAAATAGATTCCGGCAAAGTTCTCAAATCGTCGCGAAATAAACCGAACGATACTGAAAGATTTACAAAGGTCATACCGGTATGCAAATATCTTGAACTCCTGATCTCAGAACCAAATGGTACCCGAATATTGTGGAGTCTTGACGATTTCAGTGACCATTTCGTATAGCAGTAGTCGGGAACCAGGTCATTGAGGCCCTGTGTTTTCTTAATGGCATCTCGAAGATTTTTTCTAAAGCGCCATTTTCGGCCCAACAGTCAATGCAAGTTCCAAGCTATGCCTGACGGTTCGTAACTCCCATAATTATATATATGAATATGTACATATCAGTGCCAATGCATAACATTGTGTTTTAAACCAGTCCAGTCAAATCGCGAAGTCATTATTTTATTGAAAGCAAGGACTTCTCAGGCTTATTCAGTTTAATTCAAGTTAATAATATTCTTCTGGCGCACTGATCTGTGGTGTAGCTGGATCACAACTCTCGAACAATAATATATGTTCATCCAACATGTCTTGCTGTCTTTACGGTGAAAGCAAAGTTTTTGAAGTGTTGACTAAAAGTCTGCCACCATAAAATCTATACACAATGACTGTCAATGTTGTAAATAAATCAATCGTCTCCGCATTGCCTTCTTTGCACATCATATTGCATTCCATGTTCTGAATACACAAATTATTTTGGCTCAAATTATCTGTTTGCTTGTATTTTGTTATGTCCAAACGATCAAATATAACTACAGGACTCCCGAGGTTCATTTTTGCCAATAGTCGGATCTCTGTGCTGTTTTAGACTACTTTAGTCAACCAAGAACCTATTACCTTTCATAACAAAGACAAGAAAGAGATGGCGATTTCGAAGTCCACGAGTTCTAGTTTTTCCTCGCAGAAAAGCAGGAATTTTGAAGAAAAATGACGAAAACATCCCTCTCCAGGTACCGGTACCCCACATGACCGCAAGATTGAACTTACCCATGATCCTCTGCTAATAGATTTATGCAAATAGGCTCAAAATGACCCCAATATGATAAACTACAAGTCACAGTGCCAGCTCTCCACTTTCTCTCGTTCCGAAAATAGTTTGGTAGGGGGGCATTTATGAAGAGAGTGGGGGATGATGGTCACCCATGCATGTTAGGATTATATCCCGACCCGGCCTGGGGGAGGGGGGGGGACATTATGTGCCTCCCCCACCCATGCCGAACTTTCTTCCCTATCTCCGGAACGACAAAAGTACTAGAGTTGATACATCATGTACCAGAATAGTGATGTTTTCTGCTTATCTGCGAAGGAAAGTGGACAAAAATTATTTTATTTCAAAGTGACCTATTGCGTGTATACCCGCCACAGATGCATGGTTATTGCATGTATACCCGCCACAGATGCATGGTTATTGCTTGTATACCCGCGACAGATGCATGGTTATTGCATGTATACCCGCCACAGATGCATGGTTATTGCATGTATACCCGCCACAGATGCATGGTTATTGCATGTATACCCGCCACAGATGCATGGTTATTGCATGTATACCCGCCACAGATGCATGGTTATTGCATGTATACCCGCCACAGATGCATGGTTATTGTATGTATACCCGCCACAGATGCATGGTTATTGCATGTATACCCGCCACAGATGCATGGTTATTGCATGTATACCCGCCACAGATGCATGGTTATTGCATGTATACCCGCCACAGATGCATGGTTATTGCATCTCGTATTATGTATCCCATCTGAGAAGGTATGCTATTTTTTTAGGTCAGATGACGTAATACCATTATGGCATCATGGAGAATTGTTGGAATACAATGGGGTGTATGATGTGGAAATATTGCGATATTTCAATATGCATCAGCTTAGAGGATTATCTATTGACAGAATCGAATGAATATCAAAGGGAATACCTCGTACATTGTTAGCAAATGCTACCTGTCAAGTTATAAATGGCGGTTAAGAAAGCAAGAGCATGAGAAGCAAGGACATTGCCATGAAGTGAACACATATATATATCAATCTAAATAGAGAAATGTAAGTTATGTTGCATATATGGGGATGCTAGAGAGATCGCATTCCAAAATAGAATGAACTTGGAAACATAGTTTTTGTATTGTGCCATTGTCTGTCTCTTTATCTTCCGACACATAGTATAATAAAACAACAGATAGATAACAACCCTGTGAAGTGCATCAACTGAATGCCCTGTTGATCCCGACTTATACAGAACCGCCCTGAACGTTGATGTTAGCTTGCCCAAGAAGGGTCTATGGAAATGTTTTACGCCTGTCTCAAGTAGGATGTTGTTTTACTCTTGTAATAGAATCCAACTTTAGTGATATTTTGTGAATAGTAAATGATAAACATAATAAAGCTTTCAATTAGACATCCCCATGTTGTTTGAAATCGTCAATGTTCTTCAAAGGATCAAACAGGACCCTCAGATAGAATTAAAGATTTAATCTTACATATTATGTATGTCAAACCTTGGACGACTTGCCACACCTGCTAATTTTAGCCTAGGAGCCCTCCTGAATTTTGTGGGATTTCCAAAATCCAAGATGGCCGACATATATGATATAATCTTGGATTATAGGAGACACGACAAGGCCCCATAATTCCAAAGTAAACGTCCTGGGGCCATTTAACCTGGTTTTGGGCATGCATAGCAATGCTTCCAATACACTACCATAATTGCATTTATTTTTTACCGCTGGAGGACGAATTTCGAGATATTGGAGTAGTATATAAAGGTGAAATTCCGCGCACTAAGGCTGAGGCTGATGACGTCATGTGGCCGAAGCTGATGTCATTTGCGGATCAAAGGTCACTTCCGGGTCAAAGGTCACTTCCGTTCTGAGGTCACGTCCGGATCAAAGATCACTTCCGGTGGTGATGCTTTCACTTCCGGCACCGGTTGATAAGTCCCTGGGTCAATGTGAATTGGCTTCCCAGTCACGTCAATGTTAATGGAGCAGTCGATCCGCTTGAATTACTGGGATTCTTTGGGAATGTTCGGTCATCTCCGGGAATGTCCGGAGGGTAATTGACCTTAGAGGTCAATCCTATCTTGTCATGTCAATGTTCTAGTCATATATGTTATAGCCTCTCTAGCCAGCGAGAGAAGGAAAATCCCCATACATAGCAAGAGACTTCGAGACTGCTGATAGTCCACCGACTGATACCGAAACAGAGACTGCTGAGAGTCTATCTACTGATGCGGAGAGCTTGCTCTCAGGTAGTCAACCTACATCCCAGGGGGAAGGGGAATCCCCATGACCCTGGTGGGAGTAGAACCAGCATTGTGGACACCAAAGGCTGGCACTTTATCCACTTGGTCGCGAGTCACTATAATAGGAAAGGTTGAAAATACCCTGATATATCTCAAGAACTAGAGGGCGGGTCTCCGACATATACTTCTATGTCCAGCCAAAAAGGCCCATTGGGAACCCACCCATGGACATTTTTTCTGTCTCATGCTTTGGAGTACGATGGAGGTGTCCCTAGGTTATCGGATGAATTTCGCTGAAAAATTCTGACTCGGCGCAAGTGTGGTGCATAGGAAGATGTGAGATGTACCTTTTGGGGTCTAGGTGGACCATCTGTGGTCCCAATGGGTCGTGTGAGGTGATGTGTCATACAGTCCGACTGGTATGTAGTGAAAATGCTGTCCATCTGCGCATGCGCATACAGAGAATAGTACAAAAGGGGCATTTGATTGGACGTTTTAACCCTAAAATGTAAAATGACCAACTATATTGTGAAACAGCTCAGTTGTAGCAATATATGCTTCGAGCTAAAAATAATCGCTTCGAACTTGACGAGTAGCATTGACTAAATTGAGCAAGAGTTTCGAATGACCCTATGTCTGCAATCTTGAATTCCCGGATTATTTTTCTAGCTGATGATGATAGGAATAGAGCCAAACTAGGTCCATAAATAGACAGATCGATTCAACTCCCATGTAAACACAATACCTTGAATTATACAAGCAAAATGAAAAGATGAGTCCCATATGAACCCACGTAGTCATCATTTTGAAGTTAACAATTGTATTCTCAGCTGAAGATTATGCCAACAGAATAAAATGTGATAAGCTATGGTGTTATTCTGCTCAATTTAAACAAGTTTGTACCTTGTCTGAAAATAATACCATGCATTATACGAGTAAGATGAAAAAAATCAGGCATTTCCGGATGGCTCCTTGTAGTCGCCATTTTGAATGTAACCATCATTTTCAATCTGAAGACAAGCAATTGAATTAAAAATGGACACAGGGTATTTGGCTATGATGTGAGATCAAGAATAATGCCGTGATCAATATGAGCAACACGAAAAAGTATTATTTCAAATGGCCCCATATGGCCACCATTTTGAATTTCACCATAAAATCTCAGGCATATGTAAATAGATTTAATATGGGCGTAAGATGTCAGGCCATTCCGAGATCTCTCGGTTCTGATACATTATTGCATATTGCAATGAACTATACGCGCAACATGAAAACGAGTGATTTCAGATGACCCTATATGGCCACCATTTTGAATGTGACCATCAATTAATCTTAGATATATGTAAATAGATTCGAAATGGGTGCAAGATATTCCACTATGGTCAGAGATCTCTCGGTTTCGATAATTTGGAAAATGAGCTAGGAATAATAGCTTGAACTATACGAGCAACATGAAACGTTTGATTTTCAGGTGACCCCATATGCATATGACCGCCATTCTGAATTTCACCATCAAATATGGATCATAGGGATATGTACATAGATTCAAAACGGACAGAAGATTTCAGGCTATGGATGGAGAACCCTCGGTTTTGATAAATTTGCCCACTGAGCTAAGAATAATGCTTTGAGCTACTCGAGCAACATGAAAAAGTGTGATTTTCAGAATCCCCAGGTTCACTATTTTGAATTAAACCATCATATTTTGAGCTGAAAATTATACAAACAGATTCTAAATAGATGTAATGAGTTAGACTTTGATGTGAGATCCACTGATGTTAACAAATTTTCACAATGATCAGAGAATCATGCATATTATATGAACAAACTGTAGAGGCGTGACTGACGGGTAACCCCTCATGATCGCCATTTTGAATAAACGCATGATGGTTAATCACTAGAATTATGGAAATGGGCTAAAAATTAGCTCGATATAATATTCCATAGTATATTATTGCCTTCCACCTTGAACCCTACCGCACAAAGAACAAGTTTAGCGTGGGTACCCATTTTAACAAACAATGCCATCAAAAACTACAGTTGGCATCCTTGGTGGGTCGTCTACATCTGAGTGTAAAGATCATGGTTAAATTCAAATTGGTTGCAATGAGGTGCCCTCAGAACGTAGCATTTGTCATTGTTTTCCGTCCATTATTTATTACATTTCTTGCCCACAAGTGCATAAAACTAATTTATTTGTCCTAAATAATCATTCTCCATCGCACTGGTATTTTAAGAGAAAAATCGTTGAAAAAAACATCGGCGGAAAAATGTCTTCCGACCAGATGACGTCACCGTGATGTCATCATGATGGTCATCTTGATTTTTCTGAAAGCATTTTATGGTAGACGTTGGCCAAAGTATATAGTATAGAAAGTTTCAGTCCTCTAGCCCGGGGAGTAACGAAAATAGATAGGTAGCGAACACCCCTTCCCCCATCTTCCCAAGAATGCAATTAATAGACTCAAAATACCCCGATTCTGAGTAGGGTTCAGTTGCTGGTAATAATTAGGTATAGGTAATGTGTATATTTGTAACAGATCGGATTCAAACACCTTAGTAAGCCTTAATTTGATAGCAATTTGGCCTTCCTAAGACACAGATTGTAAGAAAATCGATATTTTATCATCTGTGGCGGCCATCTTGGATTTTTGAGTTTCACGTGAATTCTATAGGAAAGTCAAGAGGGCTCCTAGGCTGAAAATTATCAGTAGCCCTTAAGGAAGCATCATGCAAAATATGGCGCTTTTATCCGGGCTGTAACGGTAATTTTGAAAAATGACCCTTAGCCACCTGACTAATAAGGCTAAGGTCTTTCTGGATTTATATGTCAGATTAAAACCCATAGGAACGATGCACTGGTATTTTAGCGCGCTCGTCCGGTTGAAATGGGCAAATCGTGATGAACTATCAATCTCTTGGGACGGCTGACAAATGAAACCATCGGCAAGCAGCAATGGGTTGAAGTCTATATACTTGAAGTAAAATATTGATGTTTTACAGAAAATCCAAAATCTCCAAGTATAAACTCATAACTGAAAATATTCGTAAAATATATAGCAGATGCGATATAATTTCAGTCATTTTGCATACATGTACATTGTTACAACATATTGTTATGGTCCTGGTTTAGTTACAGCTAAGCCTATGTATTTCAAATGTAACGGAATCTTGAGTTAACAGATACCGGTATGAATTTTCAGTATGTCCATCATTGAAATACCTTAGAAATGTGTCAATTAAAATACTGGTATGCTATTGCCATGCACTCACAGTATGCATGGTTCCTTCTTATATGGTGGTTAACATTTGATAGTTAATAAGTCCCACTTCCTAGGGAACCTGGACCTTGGGAGTGTTGAGTGTAACAGGAATACAGAAAAAAAGAAAAACAAATTATCAAAAAAAAAATTGGCTTGTTCTTAGTCGAGGTTTGTGTCAGGAAATTTTGCCGCTATTCTTCGTAGACGCAATAACTAAATTTGGTGTGCAATTATTATATATTTTCGAAAATAGATTCCGGCAAAGTTCTCAAATCGTCGCGAAATAAACCGAACGATACTGAAAGATTTACAAAGGTCATACCGGTATGCAAATATCTTGAACTCCTGATCTCAGAACCAAATGGTACCCGAATATTGTGGAGTCTTGACGATTTCAGTGACCATTTCGTATAGCAGTAGTCGGGAACCAGGTCATTGAGGCCCTGTGTTTTCTTAATGGCATCTCGAAGATTTTTTCTAAAGCGCAATTTTCGGCCCAACAGTCAATGCAAGTTCCAAGCTATGCCTGACGGTTCGTAACTCCCATAATTATATATATGAATATGTACATATCAGTGCCAATGCATAACATTGTGTTTTAAACCAGTCCAGTCAAATCGCGAAGTCATTATTTTATTGAAAGCAAGGACTTCTCAGGCTTATTCAGTTTAATTCAAGTTAATAATATTCTTCTGGCGCACTGATCTGTGGTGTAGCTGGATCACAACTCTCGAACAATAATATATGTTCATCCAACATGTCTTGCTGTCTTTACGGTGAAAGCAAAGTTTTTGAAGTGTTGACTAAAAGTCTGCCACCATAAAATCTATACACAATGACTGTCAATGTTGTAAATAAATCAATCGTCTCCGCATTGCCTTCTTTGCACATCATATTGCATTCCATGTTCTGAATACACAAATTATTTTGGCTCAAATTATCTGTTTGCTTGTATTTTGTTATGTCCAAACGATCAAATATAACTACAGGACTCCCGAGGTTCATTTTTGCCAATAGTCGGATCTCTGTGCTGTTTTAGACTACTTTAGTCAACCAAGAACCTATTACCTTTCATAACAAAGACAAGAAAGAGATGGCGATTTCGAAGTCCACGAGTTCTAGTTTTTCCTCGCAGAAAAGCAGGAATTTTGAAGAAAAATGACGAAAACATCCCTCTCCAGGTACCGGTACCCCACATGACCGCAAGATTGAACTTACCCATGATCCTCTGCTAATAGATTTATGCAAATAGGCTCAAAATGACCCCAATATGATAAACTACAAGTCACAGTGCCAGCTCTCCACTTTCTCTCGTTCCGAAAATAGTTTGGTAGGGGGGCATTTATGAAGAGAGTGGGGGATGATGGTCACCCATGCATGTTAGGATTATATCCCGACCCGGCCTGGGGGAGGGGGGGGGACATTATGTGCCTCCCCCACCCATGCCGAACTTTCTTCCCTATCTCCGGAACGACAAAAGTACTAGAGTTGATACATCATGTACCAGAATAGTGATGTTTTCTGCTTATCTGCGAAGGAAAGTGGACAAAAATTATTTTATTTCAAAGTGACCTATTGCGTGTATACCCGCCACAGATGCATGGTTATTGCATGTATACCCGCCACAGATGCATGGTTATTGCATGTATACCCGCGACAGATGCATGGTTATTGCATGTATACCCGCCACAGATGCATGGTTATTGCATGTATACCCGCCACAGATGCATGGTTATTGCATGTATACCCGCCACAGATGCATGGTTATTGTATGTATACCCGCCACAGATGCATGGTTATTGCATGTATACCCGCCACAGATGCATGGTTATTGCATGTATACCCGCCACAGATGCATGGTTATTGCATGTATACCCGCCACAGATGCATGGTTATTGCATCTCGTATTATGTCTCCCATCTGAGAAGGTATGCTATTTTTTTAGGTCAGATGACGTAATACCATTATGGCATCATGGAGAATTGTTGGAATACAATGGGGTGTATGATGTGGAAATATTGCGATATTTCAATATGCATCAGCTTAGAGGATTATCTATTGACAGAATCGAATGAATATCAAAGGGAATACCTCGTACATTGTTAGCAAATGCTACCTGTCAAGTTATAAATGGCGGTTAAGAAAGCAAGAGCATGAGAAGCAAGGACATTGCCATGAAGTGAACACATATATATATCAATCTAAATAGAGAAATGTAAGTTATGTTGCATATATGGGGATGCTAGAGAGATCGCATTCCAAAATAGAATGAACTTGGAAACATAGTTTTTGTATTGTGCCATTGTCTGTCTCTTTATCTTCCGACACATAGTATAATAAAACAACAGATAGATAACAACCCTGTGAAGTGCATCAACTGAATGCCCTGTTGATCCCGACTTATACAGAACCGCCCTGAACGTTGATGTTAGCTTGCCCAAGAAGGGTCTATGGAAATGTTTTACGCCTGTCTCAAGTAGGATGTTGTTTTACTCTTGTAATAGAATCCAACTTTAGTGATATTTTGTGAATAGTAAATGATAAACATAATAAAGCTTTCAATTAGACATCCCCATGTTGTTTGAAATCGTCAATGTTCTTCAAAGGATCAAACAGGACCCTCAGATAGAATTAAAGATTTAATCTTACATATTATGTATGTCAAACCTTGGATGACTTGCCACACCTGGTCAGAATGTCAGCCTGTTCAGCATTTAATCTCTTTTACGTGTATACCCTGATCTTTCGAGATTCCGAAAACCATAGAGCTTGGTTCTGGTCTCATTGGCCTAGTTCGTTATGGTGATTTATTGTATTACTGATGGAATTTTGTTTTTCCCAATTTCGGTGTTTTCCTCCAACCTGGATAACAAACAATTCAGGTATTTTATATATGAAAATTGTCTGGATGGGAAACTATCTAGATGCCTTCTGCTAGAATCGTTGACGGTTCTGTCATATTCTTGTAGCAGAATGTTAAACTGAACCAAACAAAGCTGAATTTGAATGAATAATATGACGCTATTATGTCATCCTATTGATGCCATGTCTCCAAAAATCTGGCAAGTCCTTTTATTTAGATAGGCCAATGAAGCAGCGTCCCATTGTTATACAGTTTGTGACAGTAGTCTTAGATTTGACGATGTTAAAAGTCCGAAGCGTTTCTCAAAATCCAACGTGTGCTTATTTGTTATTGAGGGTACCTATATATCCCATGTCCTCATCTTTTGGCGTTATAATTCTGCACAATGACTAGGAATGACCCCAGTGTGATAAGATATTTTGGTTCATAATTCCGTTCCATTCTGGAGATAGTTCGAATAGATTAGTGGGTGTCACGTTGTCCCCTACGCCAGCATTGATATGCGGTGATTATGCCATTATGCATAAAAAAAAAAATTCTAAACATTCTAGGCTATTTTCATTGTCTTGCCAGAAGCATGAACTTTCTTTTGATATGTAACACCTATCGTTATGATTCGTCCAGTTATGCACAAATGATTACATGTTCGCCTACCACCACTACATTTCTGGAAAATGGTATCACCGCCGCTCGCTGCAAAAACGGTGTAGCTACCTGTACCTTACGAATACACAGATTCTCGGACTCGCTTACCATACACTTTCATGCTATATGACCAGAAATTGGTCAACGAGGTGTTAACGGGACGACCCCAATTTGCTGCATCAGATCCCGGCCTATTTACGCAGGAACAAATAGTTCGACACGATGTCCGTGTTTTCCATGTCCTAATTATGAAAAAAATGACATGCCTTTGCAGTGTATGGTGATGTTGCAGTGTTTGATTCACGATCGATATCTATCCCGACATCATTCATTCACACTACACCAGGTTGTAAAGCCCTGGAACTATTGACTACTTCAAGAGACCCGACCAGTGAATCCAACCAATATACAAGGCAGTATACGTGCAGAGATGATGCAGTAAGGTACCAGATTAGACTTCAACTCAAAGATCGACCGACCGACCGCGAATTCTCTGATAGCACTACCGTGTATGTTAGCTATTGTTAGAATCAATGGACACATATTTCAAATCGAACAAATAATACTGCAGCAGTATAATATATAAATCATAGTTTGTAATCAGTCCGCACGTCCCAGTATACGAAATATACCAGATTGTAAATAGAAGATACGGGCCTGTAGTAAGCTCGTAGTAACAATGAACAATGACAGAGTAAATCCTTGAGGACTCAAAATTTACCGTGATTCAGAGATGGACATCAAGTAATTAGTTGAAGTCCTGCGCACGAAATTAATAAGAGTGTAACTGCTAGAGTTTTACTGGTGTAGGGACTAAAAATGTCCAGTGACCAAGAATTGTCCGGCTCCTGTATAAACCCAGCTGGGATGTTGATCTCCACCTTGAGGTGTCCGTCTTCGGTTTCTTTAGAAACTGATTTGAGAAGGGACGGTCTTAGCCAGGACATCCTTAACCATCAAACATATTGCTGTATCGCGTGATAGGAAGGAAGCAGACACAATACAGTTCATAAGGCCGAATTTAACCGAATTCTGGTGAAAATTTGATTTATAATTATTTTTTTCTTTATTTATTGATCGCTCAGCGAGTACAAAGCCTTGCCGATCGGGAACCCTTGGTTGTACATGTATGTTTCATTGTGACTTTTGATTGTTCCCTGATACCAGGAAGCCTGGTCCATTCGCGATTCAGACTATCTGAGAATGGTTATCGTTGGATGGAATCTCCCAATTTCCATATATTCTGGGAGGTTACATGATGCTAAACTTATTCAACATATGCACTACCCTCGGAAGGATTTTTCCACCCCTTGGGCAGACTTACTTAGGTGACCTATTGACCTATAAACCTCGAAATTGGCAAAAACTTGTCTTAGGTCAAATCAGATCAAACCCTACTTCGTGGATCCTGTGGCGTTAGTCACGCTGCCATGTTCCTATGAAGTAGGCTCTCATTTGCGGTAATGAGTGAGTGAGTCCATCCGAATCCTTTCGTCGGCAAAATAAGGAGAACTGTTGACATTAGAACCTTGATTTTTGGCATGAACGTGCATTAGGGGACTGTTACCAGCAAGTTCTGAGCTGACCTACTTTTGATGAAAATGTCGGGTGATTTTTGATGAAAATCACTGGTGATTCTGACTTGGGCAGTGCCCGACTTAGTATAGGCAGTATTTCAACTTTGGGGAGGGGGTGGGGGGGGGATGTCCAAACGTTCAGTGCGCGTCGGGGTCCTAATGCCTACCCTTCCTAATGCCTACCCTGTGACGTTAATCACACTGTCATGTTTCTCAGTCCATATTTTAAGTTTGGGTCTATAACTTTACGACAAATATAATTGGATACAAACGATACGACAATTTTGATAACTTGATGGTCACGTTTGAATCAGACTCTATAGCTCAATGTTTTCGTGCCAATGCATGGATGGCCAACCTAGCATGAGGTTTTAGCTTGCACTTTGCAAATTGCATTCCTGGCTTACCCGAGATCACCGACAATCTTATTGCTAGTGGGCGTAGGCCTACTCTGCTGTTAATCGAGCATATCCCTGAGGCGCATTTCAAATGTATCACTAACCATGACTTCGAATCAATGGACCCCTCCTTTCAAAATACAACACATATACAAGTTCATAAACTACGATTTGACAATGCAGACTAATTGGACAGCTCGTTTCGTGTGGGTTAATATTTATATAATGACCACTTCTAGCAATAATATATATACATCACCATTTGACAATATCTGAGTGAAGGCGCTCGGTGATATAGCCGCGTCGAATCAAGTTTCTGTGAAAATGTCAAATTGTTTACGGTATCTAACAAATGCTGGTAGACGCGGTGCATATATGTATACACCATTAATCATTCCTCTATGTTATACTCCATGGAAGGGTATTAGATAGTGTCGACATTGTAATCGTCTCCCGTGTCTCAGGTTCATCGTGGGAATAATCCCCTTTTGTCTGTATTGAGAGAGAGAGAGAGAGAGAATTAAGGTTTAACGTCGCTTGTCTGTATTGAGTCAAACTATATGATTCCCCGTGTCAATAATCGGTTATTTTATTAAAATCTAGTGATGGTGGATATATATCCTTCATAATATCATCTTTATATGAAATATTCACAGGGATAAAATTATTCAGTTTCATGAGAGAACAAACATAGTTCTTTCGCAATGGGTTTACATATAATACCCATTAGAAAGCCTTCATGCTGTTGGTATATCATGTTGCCAGATTCCACATAGATAATATTAATGAAAAATTAGGCAACAGAAACACCCAATGAATGATATCCCTTATATATGGTGAAACTATGACTGGCCGTTTCTTTTCTTTCAGTTCGTAATGTTCGCGGAGACTCCACCGAAGCCAGGGTGTGGAGGGGAATCAGTACTGACAGACGTCAGAACAATTCAGCAAGAATTAGACGCGGAGGTTCTTGCCAAGTTCAAAAGTCTGGGTGCTAAAATGACACACTATCTTCCTCATAAGGACCATACGGATTATTTATCTTGGCAAGAGGTTAGTACCACGATCATAATATATTGTACATGTATATTCTTTCCGCATCTAATATCACACGAAGATTAGATAAGATTTATTATTTATACACACCTTGCCGATCGTCTAAACATAGCAAAAACCGCCATGTTTCCTTCCCATAGTGCAATGCGAGCCACGAGTAAACTTTTGCCTCACTTATGCTGTGAATATTGGCATGGACTGAAAATTGCCGAAAATGGTTATTTCAAATGATTTTTTACATGATTCTCCAGATTTCTATCGCTCTAGAACAGTTCAGTGATATTTCAGGTTCCTGTCAGCTTCTGACACTGTCTATAAACAAACTTACGACGGTGATTTTCTCCGAAGGCCCATGTTGAAGGCATTACTGTATCCGAATCTTGCTCCTAAAAAAGAGGCAATAACTCTTCATTTTTGCCACCTTCAGACGACCGGCAAGTCGTGTATTTATCAGTGAATTACAAGGATTTTCCTCATTCATAACAGTAATATTTCACTACAGTTATATTACACTTTTGTTATTTAACTGCAGTGAATTATCGCTATGACGTCAGGCTAGCACGTGTACTACTTTCTTTCTTTTCAAAGACGCCCAGAGGCGCACAGATACAATATTCTGAATATTTTTTGTGATAAGTCTACAAAACTGTTTCCAAAATTACTCGAATAATGCATAAAATCCCGAAATGTACACACTTCTTCTACGATTTTACGACGAGAACGCTTAGTCATGCGCACTGGATGTCTGATACAATGTATACTAAGTACTGACTTTAAACACCCCTTTCATATGTAAACGCAGGGGTCTGGACAGCAAATAACGAAGTCCAAGTCCGTATTAAAATATAGATAAAATCATCTTCGATTTATTTTGGTATTCTAGGCATTGGATATAGGCAAACTCTGGACTAGAATATCATATAATTTATCTAGGATTTAGGAACTAGGAATTAGGAGGGCAGCAGTAGCACGGGTACTGCAAATACACAAAGAATAAGCAACCATAAATATCACAGTATGCCTAGTCAACCGAACTCAGGACAGTAAGCTCATAATAGTCTGAATAGAGTGAGTGAAATATTGGATAATTACTCCATTTAGAAAGATATCAATCTATCTCCACTATTCAATATTACAACTGCAACAAGAAATGTTTTTAGACTTTTACATTTACTAAAACTCTATATATAAACAACCTTTGCTATGAGCATTACTGCTCCTGCAGAAATAAATACAAATGCACCCAATACAAATAGATAACAGAAAAACACATACCTGGCAGAACTAAATGTTCAGCAAACCCGGCTTTATCCAGCTATCCAAACTGAAAATAAGTGTGGTCAGCCCAAGCACAAAGAAAGAAGTGACCAGAGATTTCCAAGCATGCAGGTAGCATGTCACCTGCATGATTGGAGCTAGTCCACTATATAATAGGGTTAACAGCCAGCACTGGGTCATACCAAGTGCCTACCCAAAAGTGAAGGGGGGTCAGGTAGGTAAAGCTGACCCTATACAAAAATATGAGGAAAATAATTCACTCTTACATAATACCACCCCTACAAAAAATGTTGTCCGCAACATTTGGACAAATTACGAACGAACAAAATTCTGTTACTCTGTTCGAAATACTACCATCGTTTTCAAAATGTCTACAAAAAAATATTTACACTATGGTTACCCCAATACCCACTGCTATACGCAACGTCATCCTACACACTATTTACATTGGAGTACTTGGGAAAGGGTAGTTAAAATTTCGGGTTTGGCAACTAATTCGGGACTGTCCCTAACTACGGACAAGAGATAGTCTCCCTTAAGCAACCAATCGGGTCTAATGGCTGGGGCGATAGACATTTGATTGAGAGCGACTCTCCAGAGGTAACCCACTTTGGTGGTTGACGTGTCCTTACAGACCTTCTAGGCATTGGAACGGGTGGAGAAGAGGAAGGCGATTGTTGTGTCCTTACAGACCTGGGTATGGGAACCGGTGGAGAAGGGGAATGGGGAGGAGAAGACGCTTCGCTCAACTCACCTAGACCCTCACCAACAGGAACATCGTATCCCGACATCAATTCACCACTATCAACAGAGTCGAGAACTGGAGCACCAACACCACCAGACGCAGCCTCGCCTGAATCCAGGCTCCTAGCAGATTCCACCTGTACATCAGGTTCCAGCTGTACATCAGGTTACACCTCTTCCACACCAGTACTCTCTAGTGCCGTATCACTCACGGGCTCAACACCATTAGCGCCACTGGACACGATCACGTAACCTTCTGGTTCGGACTCTTCAGGTTCAGAATCCTCTGCTGGCTTATCAGGAACATAACCATCACCAATTGGGAGCAACATATTCCTGTGCAACGTACGCTTGCGTCCTCCCGACTGCGGTTGTACTACAAACACCGGGATGTTAGAATCTGGACGGTCAAGGACCACATAGACATCATTCTCCCATCTATCGGCCAGTTTATCATTCCGATGAACTTTCGTGTTACGGACCAAAACATGATCTCCAATCTGAACAGAACTGCCCCGGACCTTCAAATCGTCATACTCCTTCTGCTGTAACTGAGATCGTTTGGATTTCTGCGCCGCCAAATGAAATGCATGGTCCAGTCGTCTTCCGAGATCGGATACATATTGAGAATAGGACTCACGCGCACGGTCGGAGGATTCGACACCAAACTGTATATCAACCGGCAACCTTGGCTGTCGACCGAACAGTAAAAAATGTGGAGAGTATCCAGTGACTGCCTGAGGGGTACAGTTGTAGGCGTGAACAACAGTGGAAACATGGTCTTTCCAACGAGTTTTCTTCTCCGCCGGCAACATCCCCAACATCCCCAGGAGAGTCCGGTTGAACCTCTCACATACCCCATTACCCTGGGGATGGTAGGGAGAGGTACGAGACTTCTGAATTCCCATCAAAAGACAAAGCTCCCTGATCACCCGGCTCTCAAAATTGCGACCCTGATCGCTATGCAATCGTGACGGAATCCCATAATGCACAAAGAAGTTGTCATACAACACTCTGGCAGTAGCACGTGCGGTTTGGTTACGCGTAGGAACAGCCTGGGCGTACTTGGAAAAATGATCCGTTATTACCAAGACATTATCACATCCACCGGACTTTGGCTCAAGCGAGAGAAAATCAATTCAAACGAATTCCATTGGTTAGCTCGACTGGATGCTTACCAACGGGGCACAGTCGTTTCTACTCCCACCTTTCCGTCGCAAACACCGGTCGCAGGAAGCTACCTTCCTCTCAACCTCAGCTGCCATACCTGGCCAGAAAAATCGTGATCTCACCAGCTCAAGACGTCTGTCCCGGCCCTGATGCCCCATTTCATTATGCAACTTGATCAACACATCAGGCTGACAGCTGGAAGGCAAAACAAGTTGGTATCGCTCACCGTCTCCCACCAGAGTCTTCCGATACAGCACGCCATCACGGAGTTCCAGCTTCTCCCATTCCCGAAGTAAGCATCTGACTTCGTAGCAATATTCTTTGGACTTACCAATCGCAGGCGGTTTTCCATTCTCCAGGAAACCTAAGACCTTCGAAATGCTTCCATCTTGTTGTTGCAAGCGGGAAACGTTCTCCTTTGAAATGGTGTTTTGACCCAGCGGCTCAATATCCATACAGTCCATTACCTGCTGACCAAGGCACACAAATTCCACTATCGGTATGGCACCAACAAGGGACTGGCACACAGCACGGACATCCTCAGAAGACATCAGCACCTCATCAGTCGAGACAGCAGTTCTGGACAAAATGTCCGCATCAATGTTCCTCCTTCCAGAACGGTAAGTGATGTCGAAGTCATACACAGATAAATCAGCTAGCCACCTCTGGCCTGTGGCATCCAACTTCGCTGTTGTCAATACAATGGTCAGCGTATTATTTTCGGTCCTAACTTCGAAAGGGTTACCATACAAATAATCATGAAATCGCTTTGTAACTGCCGATTTTAAAGCAAGAAACTCTCGTTTGTGGGCAGAGTAATTCCTCTCCGAAGGAGACAGCGACCTAGATGCATAAGCGACTACTCGCATCACCCCTTCCTGTTGTTGATACAGCACAGCACCAAGACCTTCCTGGCTAGCATCGGTATGTACAATAAATGGCAAAGTGAAGTCTGGGTATGCCAACACAGGACTGGAAGTGAGAAGTCTTCTAATCTCATCGAAGGCCTGCTGCTGGGGTTCGTCCCATCTCCAACTTGGTTGACAGCTACTGAGAGCCACACCCTTCTTCCCAGGGTTACCAAGCAGATCATGTAGCGGCTTAGCGATCTTGGAGTAATCCCTCACAAACCGTCTGTAAAATCCAGTAAACGCAAGAAATTTACGCAATTCACCCACATTGCGTGGAACTGGCCACTTTGTCAACGCCTCCGTCTTTTGTGGATCGGTACTGACCCCCGATTCAGAAATAAGGTGACCCAAGTACAGGACCTCCGTCTTGAAAAACTTGCACTTTGTTGGTTTCAACATCAAACCGGCTTCAGCCAACCGCTCCAGGACAAGTTCCAACTTCTCCAAGTGCTCGTCAAAGCCATCAGAATGAATAATAATATCATCCAGATAAACTATGCACACATGCGGCTGCAACCCGGTGAGACAACGTTCCATAAAACGCTGAAAGGTCGACGGGGCATTTGTGAGACCAAAAGGCATCGAGTTACACTCAAAAAAACCTAGAGGTCCTGCTGTGAAGGCTGTGCGCTCTTTGTGACATTCCTCTACCTCCACCTGCCAATAACCACTGCGCAAGTCGAGACAGCTGAATAACTTCGAACCAGACAGCGTGTCAATGGACTCGTCGATCCGGGGTAAGTAATAAGCGTCGCGTACGGTTTGACGATTCAAAGCGCGGTAATCTATACATACCCTAAGTCCACCGTCCTTCTTCCTGACAAGTACCAGCGGCGATGCCCACGGACTTTGGGACTCCCGGATTACACCCATTCGCAACATAATCCGCCAAATGCTGACGCACTTCCTCGTACATCGAAGGGGGAATTCTCCTAAAGCGCTGTTTCACCGGCGTCTCATCAGTCAAGTTGATCGCATGTTTCACTAAGTTAGTGTGACCTATATCCATTTCAGTTAATGAAAATACAGTCTTCCATTTCAATAGACGCCTGTTAATTTTCATCAACTGATCTGGAGATATTTGGCTCGAATCGGTGAAGTCAATTAATTTGAGAAAATCTGCATCGGACATCTCGTTTTCCTTCCCAGGTTGTTTCGCATCTTCTACAGTAACAGACTGCTGAAGTTTACACAAAGGGGCACCCTGCTGAAGAACTACATCAAGATTAGAGGTGTTCTGTATCTCCAGTGCAATATCACTTGTGTTGGACCCCGCCTTTAACTGCACTAAACAAGGGGCGACCACTAGGCCCTCCGGTAAAGTGAGGTCCTCAACTTCAGCAATAACCGTGACGTCACGTGGCAAGGTACCAGTCCGTGCCAGACCGGAAATAACCTTCACGCTCCGAGCATGAACAGTCGTATTCTGTGAACAGAACACAGGCTCAGCAAACTGTACATCGTGAATCAAATTCCGATAAGCAAGTTGCCAAGGACCATTCAACTCGCGAGACATGACGTCACTTCCTTTTTCAAGATGGCGGCTGTAACACAAGGTGATAAGGTTGGTACCTATCAGCAAAGGAACACGCTGATTATACTCGGTATCAGGAAGAACTAATGCTAAGACTTGTTTCTCTCCACGTGAACCATCTGCACCCTGTGGAAAAGAAACCTTAACCTCCACATAGCCCAAATATGGGAGAGAATGACCACCGGCAGTTTTTATCTCTAATAGATTGTCAAGTGGCTGAAGGGCAATATTGCGGAGATGTCGATTATAAAAACTTTTACTCAAGGTCGTTACCATCGACCCTGTATCAATCAACCCACGACAGGGAACCCCCTCAACGAACGCGTCACACACGTTAGATTCGCCGACAAGCTTGTTCATTACGAGTTTTTCTCGCGCGGTCATATCGGAGGCTTTAAAGCGCACGGCATGCTCGCCTACATATGCTCGCCTACATAACCGGACCTACCACCGGAAGTATTTCCACCATTTCGACCTCTACCATTACCTGGGGTTTTCTCCTTAAAGGACAAAGTTGAATATAGCGCTGAGGATCCCCACAATTGTAACATGTCCCTTTTGGAAATGGAGGTCGGTTCTGTTTACCATATTCCTGTGGGTTACCATTCTGTCGTGCATGGACATTTTGCCTTGAATTAGCTTCTTGGGAATCTCTTGAGGTTTTCTCCAACAGTTGTAGCCTTCCCTCTAAAGAACGCAGTTGTCGAAAAACCTCATCAATTTTCTTACTCACCGAATTAACATCAGATTCCATCTGTTGCTGTTGAATAGTTACTGCTTGCTTACCTTTACCCAGCCCAGCAGGGGAACACTCATGTTCTACCGCCCGGGCAGACATCAACAGCTCGTCAAAGTCCGATCCACCGTCGAACTTATGTCGAACGGCGGACTTTACCTTTTCCACAGCCAATCCACTCCAAAACTTGGACCGTAACATCTCCGTGGAAGCGGATTCCGAAAAAGTTCCTCGTTTACAGGCTCTTTTTAGCAGGTCCTCCAACCTACAACCCCAAGCAGCAACTGACTCGGTAGGCAACTGCTTAGCCATATAGAAGTCTTCGAGCAACTGTTCTTTTGAAACCACAACCCCGAAAACAGAATCAAACTTGGCGATGATTTGATCTACTGTAGCACTACCACCTAGATTTAACAAAATGTCTGCAGCCATCCCCTTAAGGGATCTCCTAACAGCTTGTAAAACTGCTGCATTGCTGTACTCATTGTCATTAGCAAGACATTGGAGTTCATACTTCCATAACTGGTAACTGGCCTCTCCCTTAGTTGCCTCTCCTGAGAACCATGTTAGTTTTGGACTGTCAAGGCGTAAAACACTAGCATTATTATTTGGTGTTGGGCTTGGGTTACTTGGGGCTTGGGTATGCAACATTTGCGATAGCTGGGATTTCTGTTCAGCGGTAAGGGTAGCCAATGACCTAAGCATTTGAGCAAATGCACTTTGTTCGGACCCCAAGGACCCCACGTTGGACTCCAATACCTGCATAACCAGAACATCTTCCCGAAAAGACTTCCCGTTTAGTTTTACAATAACACCTTGGGCTAATTCAACATTAGGGTAAATCAACACTACCTGATGGCCCCCTTTCAAAATCTCTACCCCCTCTAATTGTCCTTCCCGAGAGAAAAACTTTGTAATCTCACTCTCTTGCACAGGTTCCGTAAACCCACTAACACTAACACGTGTCGCCATGATATGGCAGCAATAACGAGAATAAAAATATGCCAATATAGTCTATTGAGATACAAGAATAAAGATCAATTTGCTCACTCGATGGAATTAAAATATTCAAAGTGAACCATTCCACTTCTATTTACAAGACACTTCTATCTTATATACTGTGGCAAGCCGTTGGGCAACACAAAAAGACTTTTCACTATCAGTTTATGGTATATATAACGGGGAGAGAGAGAAAAAGAAAAAAATATAACTGGCCACAAAAAAAAACGTTCACCCGTTAATGCTGTTAACCTGGCCTATTATTTTCTTTCATAAAGAAAACAACAACCCAGCATGGTGACAAATACTAACTGGGCTGACCTAAGTATATACCCCCCCAAAAATAAGGTCAGAATCATAATGTGTGTAGGCTGACAATCGGTTAAGTATTTTATCACTGCTTACCTTTTAGATTGACCATAACTGTTCTACTAATGTACACATATTCTGATGATAGACACGCACATGGATGTGTGTGTGTGTGTGAAGAATAACCATTGTGTAACAGTATACATGTACGGTACTATACTACTGATTTGTGTTGTTGTTATACACGTATTTCAATACAGTGAAACTGTTCAGTAATATGCACCATACAAAAAAAATGTAAATGAAATGCAAAAACAGCAAAACCAATTTGAGTAATATTACCAACCAAACAGTATACAGGTACTATACTACTGATTTGTGGTGTTGTCCACGTATTTCAATACATTCAAAAAATGTTCAGTAACATACACCATACAAAAAAATGTAAATGCAAAGACAGCAAAACCAATTTGAATAATATTACCAACCAAACAGTTTACCTGTCTTACCGAACCATGCTCTGTGAAACACCAACCATGATATTCATGTGTTATATAAACAAATAGCCGTAGCTGCATAAGCATACAAAATTTCAGTGAAATGAAATATATCAATTTGCATCACCTAAATGGTGAAAAACGAGCAAAATATGTGTCCAGAAATCAATGGTACTCTTACAGACTTGTTTTGCTTATGTAGACACTATGCGGCTAAACAAATTTCAACCAAGTACTACCATTATCAAAGTGATCCTAACTCACAAAAGGTTTCATGAACACAATCAAAAAAACAACAGCCAAACAATCACTGTCCAATCAAAGCAGATTATGAATGATGTTCAATAATCAATTCCAGTTTAGAAACTGATATGGTATGTGATGTAACGGTACACAAACTAAGTGCAAGGGAGACAACTCTGGACTATTGAATAAATAAAGATGTTCAATACTGTTCTCTTGACATTCAATTCTCAAATTGGCACCGAACAGTCGTTGAATTCAAGAACCGGTATAGCAAATATATAATAGAAGCTAGCGTTCTGTCTGAATGCAGTGCAATACTCTGAATGAAGGATAAAGTTATGGATAAAGTTCAAAGTTCTGGATACAGTTCAAAGTTCTGGATACAGTTCAGAGTTCAAAGTTCTGGATACAGTTCAAAGTTCTGGATACAGTTCAAAGTTCTGGAGACAGTTCAAAGTTTTGAATACAGTTCTAAGTTCTGGATACAGTTCAAAATTCTGGATATAGTTCAAAGTTCTAAATACAGTACTATTCCATGCTTTGTTTTCACAGATTCACAGTTTATCGTTCTACTTCTCTTTCATTAGCAAAGCATTATGTTCAGTATTTATTTTCTGATTGTTCTGCGCTAATAATAATGAATAGGAAAAAAAACGGCTTACAACTATGCAGTCATGGCAACGTTGGACTCGTAGAACCGTGGCACCAAGCAGATACTCCATCAAACACCGGAACATCACAGATCCTCGGGTGATGTGGGACAGTCGTTGTAATCAATTCACCCGGTATGGGAGAACATGCTCACAAAGGGACGACGTTGCATAAGCCTGAGTCGGTAGACAAAGTGTAAACTCCAATCAAGGAATAAGGAACAGCTGGTCATCTGGGCAAGGTATAAATTCCAACCAAGGAATAAGGAACAGCTGGTCATCTGGTAAGGTATAACTTCCAACCAAGGAATAAGGAACAGCTGGTCATCCCACTGTCTGACGTCATGGGATGGACTCACACTGACTACCCTCCTAGCATTCCATATATCCTATTTTGCCTAGAATACCGTACCTCGCTGGAGGCTCCATTTGTAAACGCAGGGGTCTGGACAGCAAATAACGAAGTCCAAGTCCGTATTAAAATATAGATAAAATCATCTACGACTTTATTTTGGTATTCTAGGCATTGGATATAGGCAAACTCTGGACTAGAATATCATATAATTTATCTAGGATTTAGGAACTAGGAATTAGGAGGGCAGCAGTAGCACGGGTACTGCAAATACACAAAGAATAAACAACCATAAATATCACAGTATGCCTAGTCAACCGAACTCAGAACAGTAAGCTCATAATAGTCTGAATAGAGTGAGTGAAATATCGGATAATTACTCCATTTAGAAAGATATCAATCTATCTCCACTATTCAATATTACAACTGCAACAAGAAATGTTTTTAGACTTTTACATTTACTAAAACTCTATATATAAACAACCTTTGCTATGAGCATTACTGCTCCTGCAGAAATAAATACAGATGCACCCAATACAAATAGATAACAGAACAAGCGCTGGATGAGCGCAAAGACCTCCGTCGAGGCAACAGGGTCCGTAGCGTAATACATCACTGAATAACATACGGCCGGATGCCAAGCTCAATTTTGCATTTGTTGGACGTTAGCTTCATCAATGGTAATTAATCTGGGATTGAGGGTTCCTCACTAGCATGTCCAGACAGGGATGTGAAAGTCACATTCCCAGCAAATAATTTTTGTTTGATTTGACGTGCTTGAAATATTGGGGTATGGAATAGAGTATATTGATGGAAAACCTGGAAAAGTGCTTGAGACATTAGGCCCCATCCCACCCGCACCTCCCCATGAGAGGATCCCCTCACCCAAATCAACACGTTAGCGACAGAAATGAGACCCTGTGTGCCTAGTTGTACCAACTTGCTTGTGATTTTGTGCTATAGGCCCAACACAGCAACACTTCATATTTTGTATGTGTACAGTATAGCATCATCATTGATGAGAGAATGCTCTTCAAAACACACCTGATTTTACCGACACTTCGTTCTGATCTGTCTCAACATCATATGATGAGGATTCAATGCGCTCGGTATAATTTTGTATACTGGTGTTACAGGTCACCTTCGCCTTCACCTTACTGTATCAATGACCATGGACTTGTACATGTATCACATTCACATTGAATGGTGATGGCTGATGAGAATATTGCCCCTATGGAACAAATGACTGGATTCCACGCAGCAAATATTTATTGTGCAACAGTGAGAAGAAAATTAATTGTATAAACATTCCAAGCCTCATTGAACACAAGCCGCACCATACTTGATATGAATATAACGCGCGTACATTAGCTCGCTTGGACGTCGCTTAGTTAAATATGGACAGACTCGCAAAAATCTCAAAATTTTCAAAAGCCACAAAAATGCCCTCAGCTTGTACAGAGTAAGTAAAAATACTTATGTACAACTTGATGTTTAGAAATGACTGTGTTGAGCGGTTCTATTCTCAACTTCTCTTTTATTCTATGTCATAGAGGACAGGGTTTGGTAGATAATTAAAAACTGTATTAACTCGGCTTCACATTTTAGAGAATGACTTTAATTGAGCCAAAGATGAAAGAGAAATACACTTATAAAAAAATCTATTTAAAAAAATATATATTTATATTAATTTCCATAATTTATTGAAAAAAACTATACGTAGACTTCGACCACCCAATATCACACAGGCCAGGCAACTGTGAGAACAAGTGAAAGATACTCATCGAGTTGAGCGGATTTGCAGATAAACAACAACAAAAAATTGCACTTTGTGCCTCACGAGGCCCTTCTCCATAGAGTACATGCCAGTTATTTTTCTAGACTACAACAACAACAGTTTTTGGCTGTATCACAGTCCGAGCTTCCGATTACGCTTCAACCTTACCCAGACGACGGATAATTTTTGACAGATTGTCCGGCTAGGTTGTTGATCGGATTCACAGATCATGAATTCCACCGTGACGGAATCACCGTTGGGAAGACTTTTCTTTATTCAAAGTCATGTACTCGGAAGTTCCGTGGTCATACCCATGTAGTTTCAAGTTTAGTTTGCTATTCTATATGACATCTGTTTACGGATCCATGAAAAATCTACAGATGATCCAGCATTTTCAGTAAATCATGCTTCGAAATGTTTCGTGACGGAATCACCTGAAACGGACATGACTCTTGACTAGTGTTGCTTGTCTTTTTTTGCTGCTCTGTTTCAATCTGACTATTCTTATATGACATCTCTTACTAACATACAGTACCCAAGGATGATAAGATTTTTTTCATCGTGAGAAAAACGCGACTGGATCATCCCAGGGGTTAAATCTAGTCCGTGACGGAATCGACAAAAAATCGTGATGGAATCGCGAGTGCGCTTTTTAAATCTTATCGGTAAAAGTGCCTTATTAATTACACATTTTTTTTCAAAAAAATATTCCTAGAGTGAATTTATCTCTTCTACTTAGAAAATTGAAACTCTGACCTCTTATTTTTACTAAGGTATACAGCTCCCGCCACATGCATATCTTTTCTGCAGATGTTTCAAAATAGTATAGTTTTCAGTAAAGTGCAATTTTTCTTCTTTGACAATTTAGAATTTCCCGAGTTCTTCATGTTAAAAATTGCGGGAAAAATATTTCGCTATTAAAACACATCTTCTCTATTATTGGCTTGTTCCCGGGGATCATAGGAAGCGAATAGAACAAACAGCATGCTAATATAGGGTCTACGACAGAATGTGGAGTGAATTTTATGCGAAAAAGGGCTGTTTAGCAATGTCCGCTTTTCCGTGGAATTCATGAGCGCACGATTGAAGTATCATGGGAAGATATATATTTCCAGTCGCCTTCTCCCCCCCCCCCCACCCATCTTCAAACAAAAGGAAAAGAAAAGCCGAGAGAGCGCCTCGTGAGGCAGAGTTATTTTTCCAGACTACAACAACAACAGTTTTTGCCTGTATCACAGTTCGAGCTTCCGATGACCCTTCAACCTTACCCAGACGACGGATAATTTTTGACAGATTATCCGGCTAGGTTGTTGATCGGATTCACAGATAACGATTGAAGCATGGGAAGATATATTTTTTCAGTCGCTATCTCCCCAACCCTCACCCCCCGCCCCCCAACTAAAAAAAAAAGAAAAGAAAAAGCCGAGAGAGTTCTTCGGAGTTTTACGTTTTTGACCTCTGATTTTGAATTTGACTTCTCACTTCCGACTCGCATCCTGGTGAATGACACTCGTCCTTTATCTTTTTGCCGATTCCTCGAGAATCTCTGAGGAAGTTTCCAATTATACTATCTGGAATGCGAGTTTTTCTTTCGTGAAAATTTACTTTTTATGAAAGCGCAGGTTTGTCGATACCGGCCATCTGTACCAGCGCGAAGCTATAAGTACACGCGCGAATTTAGTACCCTCGAATAAAGAGTCCCGGTGGAAGCGCTGCAAAGGATACACACCTTTTGTGACGTAAGCATTCATTTGTGTCCAAAGAAAAGATTCAAGATTTCGTCGGGAACCATGACGATCCCTATTGGAAATACTATGAGTCGTGGGTTCCCCATATGACAATTATTTGGCGGGAGATTTCACGTTGCGCTCCTAGACCTCCGTCTGATCGACGGAGGTAAAAAAAGCTTCTTTCGAGAACATATGAACCTATGTTTCAACCAAGGAAAGAAAGTACGCTTCAGCCGAGGTAAGCTGTATGTTGATGGAAAAGAGGTGAGAGAAGACGATATTGCCCCATCTCGAGGCGTACACTGAACTACAATAACATAGCCCCTTCTCCCCAATAACTGTATGCATTATATATTATAATCTAGCCTATTTATCTGTATCAGATACTTTATTCATGGTCGACATTCACAGGTTCTATCGTATTATTATTTCCATTAAACCTATGTTTGCTATCCCCGTATGATGGGACATTCACGTATACATCTCTATCTGCTAAATCAACACCCACAATTACTTATTCCAAATTGATATTACAGATAAATACTGATTTTTTTTTCTTCTTGCAAAGTTTATATCTTAGAATACACAGGAAAATCCGTATATAGACGAACTGTCCATATAATGTAATGTATATATGTAATATAATGTGCATAGTCTTTTTATTTAATATATGTGTGTATATGTGCGATGTCTATATAACTATTACTGATTTTCTTGTCATACGTTGTTTGTACGATGGTATATGGAAACGTTTTACGTCTGCAAATGTAATGACGCATATACTCTCAACCACATGACCCATATACAATTGTCGATTTCTTTCGATCGCTCAACTTCGCCAGAAACAATGTTCCTCCATGTACATGTATTATAATGTATATAATATCTTGTTTTTCTTTCCCCCGCGAACACTCAACACTCGGTCTTGTAAAAGTATTCTCCACAAATTCTCGTGTACTATTGTACCCGGGAACGTGTTTAGAATGACTTTCTTTCGATGCATGTTAATTACCTGACCCAACCAGAGGTGTGAAACTGAACCTATTCATCAAATATACTCCTGCTATTTACATTTTAAGCCTTCGTTCACCCAGTCTATACTTTATTGTGAACAACGACTCTCCCTGTATTCTTATCTAAATAATCTTCTGTTGATTCTCGACCTGAACTCCATTCTAGGTCTCACACAGTTGTTTTCAAATCACCCCAAATTTTCCTTTACTATTGTATTCGAGAACCTATCCAAATTAGGTGTTTTCTTTTGATGCCTGTTTAAACTCCAAACTTAGTGGTTTAAATCGAAATGTGTTTATCAAGTGACTTTTTGAGCATGTGATACAAATAAGAAATTACGATGACTTATAGTCTCTTTTACTACTACAAGGACATATATAAAATTATGTAATTTCCCAGTGTTTGTATGTGCTTCTCTAGTGCTTGTTACGGGACACGATCACGATTATTAGTCATGATTATGAACCGGGCGCCACCCCCCCCCCCCCTCCCCAAACGCACGTCTGCATTTTGTTAATGTCTTCATTGTTATCCTTTTTACTTATGTATATATTCCTTTGTCCGCTCATATTTTTCAACATTTTGTCTGTTCTAAGGTTTGTTTCATTGTCTATCTTATTCACATTCATGCCATATTCAAATATATCTCCTTCAATGTTTGTATATTACGTAAAAATAATCTTGTACATGGCTCCCCCTGCAAAAGCAATTTTAATATTTATACCCATGCAGCATCCCTTTAATTGCGACTACATGCAACCTGTGTACTTAGTGATTACACCCTCCGTACTCATGATTAGATTCATATCATACCCACCATGAATTTACTATGCGAGCTACCGTTCCATAATGCGGATGTCAATGACGTCTGCTCCCCTCCACATTCGTCTGAAGATTCACTCATGGATGGATTCGAAAATATGTGTTTTAATCCACTACAGCTAAATTATCCTGAAAGTTCAGCCTATGTAACAGATGATACAGAAGGAGAATATTCTCATTGGGAGAGTATCAGCTCACACCAATCAAACTATTATTTTGAAGAACAATTTAAATCATTCATAAACACAAACTCTATCTCTGATAAAAAATCTTTGTCTACTCTCCATATTAACGCGAGAAGCCTAAACAAACATTTTATTGAAGTCCTAGCGCTTATACAGAATATGAACTTCAGTTTTTCTTTCATAGGTATATCTGAAAGTTGGCTTGATCCCTCTACTGAAGAGTTATTCAGCATTCCCGGTGATCAGCCTTTTCCTCTATCAAGGAACACAAAAAGAGGTGGTGGGGTAGTTCTCTATATCAAAGAAGAATTCACAAAGTGTAAGATCCGCGACGATATTTCCTTCAAAGACGTTAATGAGGAACACGAATCTCTATTTGTTGAAGTAACTATTAATAACGAAACATATATAATCGGAATTGTTTATCGACCACCCGGGAAAAACGTTACTAATTTCAACTCTAGTCTACTCTCCATCTTGAACACTCTGAAACCAGAAAACAAAAAATGTGTCATAATGGGTGATTTTAACATCGATCTTTTCAAAACCGAGAACCATGGTCCTACCAAGGAGTTTTTCGAGTTATGAAATCCTTTTATTTTTTCCCTAAAATCACCAAACCCACCCGAGTTAAATCCAATTCTGCCACATTGATAGACAACATTTTCACTAATTTCCACGAAGATGACCTGGGCTCCGGAATCATACTCTCCGACATAACCGATCATTTCCCTATCTTCCACACAACTTGTTGTTCTCTACCCGCAACCAAACATTCAATAAGCAGTTTCAAATCGCGTAAAATAAACCCCGATCAAAAAGCTCTTTTCAAGGAAAAACTGAGAAGCATGGACTGGCAAGACATTACTAATGTCTACGATGCTAATAGCGCTATGGACATTTTTCTAGATCATTTCAACGGTATCTACAACGAATGCTTTCCCATAATAACAAATCATACACGTACCCATAAAGTTTCAATATCTAAACCATGGATAACCCCATGCATCCTTCGTTCTATCCAAGAAAAAAACAGATTATACAGGCTACATGTCTCGAACAAAGATTATGATACAACTCGTGAATACAAACTATACAGAAACAAACTGAATCATACTCTCAGGTTAGCCAAAAACAGATACTATGAACAAAAATTCAATGACTCCTTCAATAATATTAAGGAAACATGGAAAGTTATAAATGGGTTATTGAACCGTAAGAAATCTAGCTCGCTCCCCCGTGTATTCACCTCCAATGGTAATGATATTACTGATCCTGCAGAAATTGCCACCCACTTCAATGACTACTTTTCTACAGTTGCCTCCGATCTTGCCTCGAAAATCCCAAACACCCAAGACGACTTTACAACTTATCTTGACCTACACTATGATAATGAATTTTTATTTAATCCGTGTACTCCGACTGATATTGTTGAAGTCATATCTGTACTAAAAAATGGCTCACCTGGTATTGATGATATTCGTATGTCTCTCATAAAACCTATATCGAGCCTAATATCTTCCCCTATTTCGCATATTGTTAACTTATCTTTTCAAAGTGGAATTGTTCCCAATGTTCTTAAGATCGCCAAAATCACTCCTGTTTTCAAGTCTGGAAGCAAAACTACAGTGGAAAATTATCGACCAATTTCTGTTCTTCCTTGCCTGAGCAAAATCTTTGAAAAACTTGTAGCATTCAGGGTGACTACTTTCCTAGAAACTAACAACATTATCTGCCCAAACCAATATGGATTCCGTGCTAACCATTCTACGTTCCATGCAGTTCTCTACCTTTATGACAAACTTGCATCTGCCAAAGAATCGAAACAGTTCAGCATCTCCACCTTTCTTGATCTTTCGAAGGCATTCGATACAGTTAATCATGACATTCTCTTGTACAAACTCGACTACTATGGTTTCCGTGGAGTTGCAAACAACTGGTTTCGCAGCTATTTAACGGCCAGGTCACAGCGCGTATCCGTCGACGGTATACTGTCTCCTTTCAATGCGATAAACACTGGTGTACCGCAAGGTTCAATACTAGGCCCCATCCTTTTCTTACTATACATAAATGATATAAATAAAGCTACATCTGCCCTTGACATCACTCTCTTTGCTGACGATACTAGCGCCACTCTCTCTGATACTGATCCCGATATACTAGCAGAGACAATGTCACACGAACTTGGAAAGCTTCATAATTGGTTCTCCTGTAACAAACTCTCTTTAAATGTGAAGAAAACTAAATACATGTTCTTCAAACCAAACAGACATGCCAATACTACTACCCCCAAAATATCTATATTTGACTCCGAAATTGAATCCGTTACCATCTTCAAATTCCTTGGTATCCATTTTAACGATAAACTAAACTGGCAAACTCATATAGATGAATTGACCTCCAAAATCTCGAGAAATATTGGTGTTATCAATAATGTACGACACTGCCTTAACAGGAAAACCTTGATCATACTATATTATTCCCTGTTTTATTCCTATATATCTTATTGCAACATAGTATGGTGTAACACGTTCCCAACACACCTCAGGCCTCTTGTCATGCTCCAAAAAAGACTTATTCGCTTAATAACTTCCAGTAACAAATACGCTCATACCAGTCCATTACTTGAGCAATTAAACATTCTTCCGTTTCATCAAATCAATGACTATCTGGTATTGTTATTTACCTACAAATATCTCCACACACCACTCTCCCTACCGACCATATTTATAAATTACTTTACAAAACTATCAGAATCCGACCTTAATCTCTACAGAACACGTGTGGTTTCAAATCTATCATATTATTCTACGAAAACGAAAGCACCGCGTATGTGGAACTCACTGCCCACTGACATAAAAGCCTCCGCATCATATTCACTTTTCAAATCCCGTTTAAAGAACTACCTTGTTAAATGCTAACTCCAAACTAACTATATATTGATAATGGTCATATTTATCTAAGTATTGGAGGGTGTATACACTATAATACACAACGAAAGCTGCTAACAGCCCAACTTAAGCCTTTTTTAAAATTATTTTGCATGTTTATCTATTAGCTTACATTACTTGAAGCTGTACATACACTATCTATAGAACCCATTTTTAATTTTGTGAAGAAACAAACCTTTTTTGTACATAACTGTATTGTTAATCATCTGCTCCATCGAGCTCCCAGAGTTGCCAATGTGGCAGAACTTAAGTGCAGTACCAAGAGCTCGATCATCTATTCACCATATATATATAGATTAAATGATCACAGTAAAAACTGCCTTTATATATATATACATATCGTAAGTAATTACAGCAGAAACTATATTCATGCTTGTATCTTTTCATACCCTGCTGTAGCCAGTCGTTTACTTACTTAAACTATTATCAGCACGGGATAGAACAAGCCCCCTGGGGTTTTATTCCCGCCATTTATACAGCCGTACTCGATATTATGTTTGTATATACATTATTGAAATGGTGAATAAACAATAAAAAAAAAACAATCAAAAAGAGGTAGATGGCTACATAGTATTCTAGATAAGGGGGAAAGACGGAGTTGTGGATTCCAGCTAGACAGTAAACATGACGACCGCATCATCACAAGATTAAGACTAGGCAAAACAGGACTAAAATCACACCTCTCTAAGCTAATAAAAAACACATCACCACTATGCACCTCATGCAACAACGAAGAAGAAACGATAGAACATTTTATACTCAAATTGCCCAAAACATGCCCCCTATCGCCGCACACTGGAAAACGAACTCAAAAACTCAAATGTCCCTCTGTCGTTGGCTTCTATATTAAATCCTAAACCACCTCTTATAAACAAAGTATACTCCACCTTACTAGCTTACATCAAATCGACTGACTATCACTCTACCATTTAATACTATATGGTTACACCAAGAAACCTAGAACCAAATTTAAATAAATGTAGCACGCTTAGAGTCAAAACTATTTTACAGGGGCGGATAAGGGTCAGTGATCAGAAATGACTGATCAAATTTGGACACTAACCAATCAAAATGCCATAGCAATAACATAGACAAATTCACTGATCAAATTAAAAGCTCCTAATAATGAACACCGATCAAATTGTGTTCCCTTATTTCCAACCCTCGTTAACGAATGTTAACCGTCCGGTTTTCTAGCACGGGCAGAAGACTGGAGGTTATATCAAACATTCACAATCGGCTTTAATTATAATAATATTTTTATTTATAATATTTAGTACCTAATTAATTATTGTTATTGATCATGTGTGACTTAGATCACGATACTGCCAGTCGGTGGCAAAAAATAACACCAGAAAACAAGAAACTACAAACTCTTCTATTCTTTGTAATACAGGCACAGCACACTGAAGACCACAGACGAGTAAGACCAGCCATGAAACAGAACACCGATGACGACAAATATTATAAAACAGCACCGTGGGTGACAACACCCCAAAAACCACCCTGACCTAGCCATTTCAGTGGAATCACCAAAACCGACACCTTGACCACGGACAATCAACGGAAACAAGAGCAGCTTCTACATTCAAACCAAATCGCACAGTGCCTACCACAACCACGGACAATTGAAACCATACTCACTGGAGACAACACAGATCAGATGTGCCACACCTGAGATGCCACCGATGTAACGATTGTCTAATGCAAATATGATCCTTTGACTTTCACCAATATAGGATGTAGACCTGCCATCCTGTACCCCAATACCCACTCCAAGCAATTGTTACAGGCACAGATTTCTGGAAGAACCCGCCTATGGTTCTCCCAGTTTTTTCTGGACGGCCTTGTGTGTACAGAGGGGTACAAAGACAAAGGAATCACCCACGCGACTACAATATACAATAAACACATACTTACCAATATAACCTAATCAAAAACCAAGCGATGAACCTGTACAGAGACAATTCTTCTATTCTATTTATATCTCCATCCGCCCATTTATTATTATTTACTTATTTATTTATTTATATATTTATTTACTTATTTATTTGTTTATTTGATTATACAGCGCTTGTAAACATCTTTAACAAACTAAGAAATGTAACGTGTAATTAAAATAAAACATTGAGTTGATGGGCTGCGAAATCCGTACGGGAAGCGGCCCTTAAACTGCAATTTCAATCAATCAGTTTAACCATTCTCGTCTGCGGTACACGTCGATGTTTCAACGAACGTTTAATTCAACTGAGATTTTTGTCGTAACTGACTGGCTGCAAAAAGCTGTGAAGGGCCATACTGCTAAAACGGATATGGAAGAACAGACTAATATCGGCTCAAAACTATACGAAATTTTAAGTCGTCGCCTCATCGAAGAAAGAGCTAGAATTATCGGTAGAGGAAAAGATCAGGCAGCTAAGTGCTGAGTTTGCACAGACAACGAAAGACGTACAGAAAATTAAGGCAGAAATTTTCCTGGAAACACGCAGGAAACAAAGTACAACACAATTTTAATTGTGAAATTCTGGATGGACTTGGACAAATAAAGTGGGCCCTCCAATACGGGAAGACGGAATACGCACAGGGACTGATCGAAGAGGAGGTGACAAAGATAAAGCAACGCAATAAATTAATAACAATTGCGGATTTGTCTGAGGGTGGCTGGGAGACAGTGAAAAAATATGTCTCTAACGAGCTCGCATCGGATTCAGAAGACGACAAGAAAATCGCACGGGCCGATGGTAGAGCTGTCAAGAAACTCAAGAATAAACGTGGAAGAGGAAATCGATTCAACCCCTCTGCCAGGCCCTTTAACATGGTTCCTTCCACGAGTACTGGCGGTTTCACTGGCGCTTCTCGTAACAATTTTAATATCCAACCATCCACTCCTTCAAGGCACGACCAGCGCTTTCGGAATAGTTCCTTTCGACCCAGTGGCAGACCAGGGGCCTGTTATCACTGCGGAGAATTTTCGCACTGGAAGAGAGACTGCTCATTCATTAATGTTCACCCCCAACCGCCAA
Source organism: Hanleya hanleyi (assembly GCA_036873755.1). Classification (NCBI taxonomy): domain Eukaryota; kingdom Metazoa; phylum Mollusca; class Polyplacophora; order Lepidopleurida; family Hanleyidae; genus Hanleya; species Hanleya hanleyi. The sequence continues at coordinate 74,284 of JAVTVY010035965.1, forward strand.
GAAACAAGGCCCCTGCAAATACCAGTGGCTGAGAAGACGACAAAAAGCACAGAACAGTTGACAGTTAAGTGTCATTATATAAGTCAAAATATACCTGACAATAATGAGTCAAACCAATGTCTAACAGAAGATTATTTAGAATATGAAGAAGGGACAGCTGAAATTATTGTTAAAGGTAGACTTAAACAAAATGTAGACTTTTGGAAGAGAAATGGTGCACTTGATTATATAGTTGATATCATTGAGAATGGATATAAGATACCATTTTACTCCACACCATGTAATATGGAGATCAGAAATAATCTGTCTGCATTGAAAAATAAAGATTTCGTTTCTCAAGCTGTACGGAAAAAGTTAGTTGCCAAATGTGATGATAAACCATATGTCGTCAATCCATTGTCAGTAGCTGTCCAGTCATCCAAAAAGAAAAGGCTAATTTTGGATTTGAGTTTGGTTAACAGACACGTACTAAAGCAATCTGTAAAATACGAAGATTGGCGTACAGCACTGTTGTATATAGAGCAAGGTGATTGGTTAATTCAGTTTGATATACATTCTGCCTATCAGCATATTGACATACATGACTCTCATACTGAATTTTTAGTATTGGCCTGGGAAGATGAGGAGTGTAAACAGTATTACAAATTTCTTGTGTTACCTTTCGGTTTGAGTACAGCGCCATATGTACGCGTCTCTATTATCCAAAAGGGCTGCATGAAACCTGATTTATTAGACATCGCTATGGATATTTTTCATGTATGTATTCAGAAACGGATCCTCCTGGAAGTTGAATGGGTCCACGAACCGGTAATGAGAAAGCGGACTATATTAGTAAAATCAATGACCGCGATGATTGGGGTATTGCTGATAGTGTCTTCAAGGAACTGGATAATATGTGGGGACTTCATACTATTGATCGCTTTGCTTCTTATTACAACGCAAAAGTGGGACGATTTAACTCCAGATTTTGGAACCCTGGTTGTGAGAACGTAGACGCGTTTACAGCCAATTGGTCAAACGAAAACAATTGGCTCGTGCCACCAGTATATCTCATACCTAGAATATTGTTACATATACTCAAAATAAATAAAGCGACTACTGCAATATGATACATAGTGTATTCTCTTAGCTTTCAAAGACAACTGTCTTCATCCTCCGAGAGTGGCTAAAGCACTGAGCGAGGGTACACATAGGTTTATATACATACATGTAGGTGAGATGAACTAACACATATAGTTGAAAGTACAATACAGTGAGAAGGGAAACAACAAACTATGTTATATATACAATTACAAAACTACTAAGCAACAATTGAATGTGTGAAACCGGTCATATCATACATTGAATAGGTACAGAGGTGTAGAAGACATACTATTGTTCAGATCAGGGCAAGATTTGCTGATTTGCAGGGATTCCTTTATCTTTAGTTTTGAGTCAAATTTAGCATTATCTATAATAGTGTACCTGGCATGGTTAGGATTATGTCCTTTGTACAAACAGTGATCTCCAAATGCAGACTTCTGATATTTAATGGAGGTTAAATTATGTTCTAACATCCTTTCGTGTACATGTCTAATGGTTTTTCCTATATAGGTAGATTGACAACCACCACAGTGTATTTTGTATATAACATTAGATCTAAGGTCATCATCTTCTCTATCTTTGTAATTAAAGTAAGACCCTATGGTACATGGTGTTTGAAAAACGCACTGTAGATTAACACATGGAATAAGTTTATTCAAGCTAAATAACTCTTGCTTCAGGCGAAGAGATGCTGGGCCAATAAATGGAATTCTAAAAAGTATTTTCTTCCTTTCGGGACCAAACATAGGAAGTCGAGTTGGAAAAGGGTTAATGAGCTTGTTTTTCCAACTCGACTTCCTATGTTTGGCCCCGAAAGGAAGAAAATAATTTTTAGAATTCCATTTATTGGCCCAGCATCTCTTCGCCTTAAGCAAGAGTTATTTAGCTTGAATAAACTTATTCCATGTGTTAATCTACAGTGCGTTTTTCAAACACCATGTACCATAGGGTCTTACTTTAATTACAAAGATAGAGAAGATGACGACCTTAGATCCAATGTTATATACAAAATACACTGTGGTGGTTGTTTTATTCCTCGTGACAAAGCTTCATATACACCAAGTAGAATTAAAGGTGGTATGTTTGGGGAAGTTGACCTACACTTCAATATGTTGGCATTAAGAATTGATTTTCATTGCGTTAATTAAATGCTTTCTGCTTGCAGATGTTATCAATCATGTATTTGGAGAGGAAATTCATGCCTTACCCCAACAGCTACAGTCGATAGCACAAGCCATTCCGGAATTTTTGGGAAATGCACGAGCAGAACTACTCAAAAGTATATGTATGGTTTTTTAGGATGAAAGAAATGGGCTGAAATGAATAATATGCCAACGGAATTACCAATTTCCCCGTTACATTTTGCTGTTTATCTTATTGCTAAGAGCCAGTTATCAGAGTCTTCTGCCAGTATCGAAAATGCTTACTTAGATATATGCATGTAATGTCAGGGGTGGCGAATCCTACCGAAAAATACAATGGTTAAGAATGTCTTAGAAGCAGCAAAACGAACATTTTGTAAACCTGTTGTTAAAAAAGAGCCTGTAAATGTTGAAATTCTCACGAAAATGTTTCACACATTGGAGGACAATTTATTGAGTTACAGAGTATTTACCTTGCCTCTGCTGGATTTTTTAGATCAGCAGAACTATTGTACATTCGAAGATGTGATATAATATTTTATTCAGCTTATATGTCGATTTTCATTGAGAAATCTAAGACTGATGTATATAGCTACTGATGTACTCGGCTAGTTATTGCCAAGACTGGTAACAAATTATGTCCTGTAAATATGCTGTTGAAATATTTATGTATGGCGGGTATAGCCGAAGATTCGGATGTATTCATTTTTAGAAATGTGAGTAAATGTGCTACAGGTCATAAGCTTCAGAAAACAGACAAGCCAATGTCTTACAGTCGGTTAAGGGAAGTGTTCCTTGAAGCATTGAAACCTCATGTACCCAATATTAAGATGTATGGGTTGCACAGCCTGCGTGCTGGTGGGGCCACTGCGGCAGCAAATAATGGCGTACAAGATCGAATGTTCAAACGTCACGGACGTTGGAAGAGTGAGTGTGCTAAAGATGGGTATGTGAAAGATAGCGTTAAGAAGAGGTTGGAAGTGTCAATGTCTCTTGGCCTGTAACGCTTTCTTTGAATCTCGTCATGTACCGTACGACACCACCATAAAAAGCTGTTGTTGAATTTTGTGCTAGGGGAGGGTGTCTTACGTGGGGGATCGGAGAAATATAGTTTCCTTTGTTTGAATGAAATGAATTAAAAGAAAACTTCTTTCTCCATGGGGAGTAAGACGTGAGTATTGCTCCGACTGTGAACAGTGTTCAGTCGCGCGCCTTTGTGGGTATATAAAGGGGAGAGAGTTTCAGTTTAACCATTCTCGTCTGCGATACACATCGATGTTTCACAGAACGTTTAATTTAAGTCCCCTGAAATGTGTGTGTGGGGTTTAGAGTCTCCTGAAATGTGTTCTGAAATATGTTTGTGGGGCTAGTGTCCCCTGAAGTGTGTTTATGGGATTAGAGTCCCCTGAAATGTGTTCTGAAATATGTTTGTGGGGCTAGTGTCCCCTGAAGTGTGTTTATGGGGTTAGAGTCCCCTGAAATGTGTTCTGAAATATGTTTGTGGGGCTAGTGTCCCCTGAAGTGTGTTTATGGGGTTATATGTGTTCTGAGATGTGTTTGTGGGGTTAGTCCCCTGAGATGTGTTTGTGGGGTTAGAGTCCCCTGAGATGTGTTTGTGTGGTTAAGAGTCCCCTGAGATGTGGGGTCCCCTGAGATGTGTTTGTGGGGTTAAGAGTCCCCCGAGATGTGTTTGTGGGGCTAAGAGTCCCCCGAGATGTGTTCGTGGGGTTAAGAGTCCCCCGAGATGTGTTCGTGGGGTTAAGATTCCCCCGAGATGTGTTCGTGGGGTTAAGAGTCCCCCGAGATGTGTTCGTGGGGTTAAGAGTCGCCCGAGATGTGTTCGTGGGGTTAAGAGTCCCCCGAGATGTGTTCGTGGGGTTAAGAGTCCCCCGAGATGTGTTCGTGGGGTTAAGAGTCGCCCGAGATGTGTTCGTGGGGTTAAGAGTCCCCCGAGATGTGTTCTTGGGGTTAAGAGTCCCCCGAGATGTGTTCGTGGGGTTAAGAGACCCCCGAGATGTGTTCGTGGGGTTAAGAGTCCCCCGAGATGTGTTCGTGGGGTTAAGAGTCCCCCGAGATGTGTTCGTGGGGTTAAGAGTCCCCAGGAGATGTGTGTTCGTGGGGTTAAGAGTCCCCGAGATGTGTTCGTGGGGTTAAGAGTCCCCGAGATGTGTTCGTAGGGTTAAGGAAGTCCCCGAAGATGGGTTCGTGGGTTAGGAGTCCCCCGAGATGTGTTCGTGGGGTTAAGAGTCCCCCCCGAAATGTGTGTTCGTGGGGTTAAGAGTCCCCCGAGATGTGTTTGTGGGGTTAAGAGTCCCCCGAGATGTGTTCGTGGGGTTAAGAGTCCCCCGAGATGTGTTCGTGGGGTTCAGAGTTCCCCGAGATGTGTTCGTGGGGTTAAATAGTCCCCCGAGATGTGTTCGTGGGGTTAAATAGTCCCACGAGATGTGTTCGTGGGGTTAAGAGTCCCCCGAGATGGGTTCGTGGGGTTAAGAGTCCCCCGAGATGTGTTCGTGGGGTTAAGAGTCCCCCGAGATGTGTTCGTGGGGTTAAGAGTCTCCCGAGATGTGTTCGTGGGGTTAAGAGTCCCCCGAGATGTGTTCGTGGGGTTAAGAGTCCCCCGAGATGTGTTCGTGGGGTTCAGAGTTCCCCGAGATGTGTTCGTGGGGTTAAATAGTCCCCCGAGTCCCCCGAGATGTGTTCGTGGGGTTAAATAGTCCCACGAGATGTGTTCGTGGGGTTAAGAGTCCCCCGAGATGGGTTCGTGGGGTTAAGAGTCCCCCGAGATGTGTTCGTGGGGTTAAGAGTCCCCCGAGATGTGTTCGTGGGGTTAAGAGTCTCCCGAGATGTGTTCGTGGGGTTAAGAGTCCCCCGAGATGTGTTCGTGGGGTTAAGAGTCCCCCGAGATGTGTTCGTGGGGTTAAGAGTCCCCCGAGATGTGTTCGTGGGGTTAAGAGTCCCCCGAGATGTGTTCTTGGGGTTAAGAGTCCCCCGAGATGTGTTCGTGGGGTTAAGAGACCCCCGAGATGTGTTCGTGGGGTTAAGAGTCCCCCGAGATGTGTTCGTGGGGTTAAGAGTCCCCCGAGATGTGTCTTCGTGGGGTTAAGAGTCCCGCGAGATGTGCCTGTTGGGTTAAGAGTCCCCCGAGAGGTGTTCGTGGGGTCCCCGTGAGATGTGTTCGTGGGGTTAAGAGTCCCCCGAGATGTGTTCGTGGGGTAAGAGTCGCCCGAGATGTGTTCGTGGGGTTAAGAGTCCCCCGAGATGTGTTCGTGGGGTTAAGAGTCCCCCGAGATGTGTTCGTGGGGTTAAGAGTCGCCCGAGATGTGTTCGTGGGGTTAAGAGTCCCCCGAGATGTGTTCTTGGGGTTAAGAGTCCCCCGAGATGTGTTCGTGGGGTTAAGAGACCCCCGAGATGTGTTCGTGGGGTTAAGAGTCCCCCGAGATGTGTTCGTGGGGTTAAGAGTCCCCCGAGATGTGTTCGTGGGGTTAAAGAGTCCCCCGAGATGTGTTCGTGGAGTTAAGAGTCCCCCGAGATGTGTTCGTGGGGTTAAGAGGTCGTCATCTTCTCTATCTTTGTAATTAAAGTAAGACCCTATGGAACATGGTGTTTGAAAAACGCACTGTAGATTAACACATGGAATAAGTTTATTCAAGCTAAATAGCTCTTGCTTAAGGCGAAGAGATGCTGGGCCAATAAATGGAATTCTAAAAATTATTTTCTTCCTTTCGGGGCCAAACATAGGAAGTCGAGTTGGAAAAACAAGCTCATTAACCCTTTTCCAAATCGACTTCCTATATTTTGCCCCGAAAGGAAGAAAATACTTTTTAGAATTCCATTTATTGGCCCAGCATCTCTTCGCCTGAAGCAAGAGTTATTTAGCTTGAATAAACTTATTCCATGTGTTAATCTACAGTGCGTTTTTCAAACACCATGTACCATAGGGTCTTACTTTAATTACAAAGATAGAGAAGATGATGACCTTAGATCTAATGTTATATACAAACTACACTGTGGTGGTTGTCAATCTACCTATATAGGAAAAACCATTAGACATGTACACGAAAGGATGTTAGAACATAATTTAACCTCCATTAAATATCAGAAGTCTGCATTTGGCAAGGCTTTGGTGTAAGACCTCCCATTGAAAAGGTAATATCCTGGACAAAAGACTGACAATACAACTTGCAGCAGATCCTTTGTCAATTATATTTCGTGAGTCTTACACCAAATCGTTGCCCAGCCTTTGGAGATCACTGTTTGTACAAAGGACATAATCCTAACCATGCCAGGTACACTATTATAGATAATGCTAAATTTGACTCAAAACTAAAGATAAAGGAATCCCTGCAAATCAGCAAATCTTGCCCTGATCTGAACAATAGTATGTCTTCTACACCTCTGTACCTATTCAATGTATGATATGACCGGTTTCACACATTCAATTGTTGCTTAGTAGTTTTGTAATTGTATATATAACATAGTTTGTTGTTTCCCTTCTCACTGTATTGTACTTTCAACTATATGTGTTAGTTCATCTCACCTACATGTATGTATATAAACCTATGTGTACCCTCGCTCAGTGCTTTAGCCACTCTCGGAGGATGAAGACAGTTGTCTTTGAAAGCTAAGAGAATACACTAGTGTATCATATTGCAGTAGTCGCTTTATTTATTTTGAGTATATGTAACAATATTCTAGGTATGAGATATACTGGTGGCACGAGCCAATTGTTTTCGTTTGACCAATTGGTTGTAAACGCGTCTACGTTCTCACAACCAGGGTTCCAAAATCTGGAGTTGAATCGTCCCACTTTTGCGTTGTAATAAGAAGCAAAGCGATCAATAGTATGAAGTCCCCACATATTATCCAGTTCCTTGAAGACACTATCAGCAATACCCCAATCATCGCGGTCATTGATTTTACTAATATAGTCCGCTTTCTCATTACCGGTTCGTGGACCCATTCAACTTCCAGGAGGATCCGTTTCTGAATACATACATGAAAAATATCCATAGCGATGTCTAATAAATCAGGTTTCATGCAGCCCTTTTGGATAATAGAGACGCGTACATATGGCGCTGTACTCAAACCGAAAGGTAACACAAGAAATTTGTAATACTGTTTACACTCCTCATCTTCCCAGGCCAATACTAAAAATTCAGTATGAGAGTCATGTATGTCAATATGATGATAGGCAGAATGTATATCAAACTGAATTAACCAATCACCTTGCTCTTTTTACAACAGTGCTGTACGCCAATCTTCGTATTTTACAGATTGCTTTAGTACGTGTCTATTAACCAAACTCAAATCCAAAATTAGCCTTTTCTTTTTGGATGACTGGACAGCTACTGACAATGGATTGACGACATATGGTTTATCATCACATTTGGCAACTAACTTTTCCCGTACAGCTTGAGAAACGAAATCTTTATTTTTCAATGCAGACAGATTATTTCTGATCTCCATATTACATGGTGTGGAGTAAAATGGTATCTTATATCCATTCTCAATGATATCAACTATATAATCAAGTGCACCATTTCTCTTCCAAAAGTCTACATTTTGTTTAAGTCTACCTTTAACAATAATTTCAGCTGTCCCTTCTTCATATTCTAAATAATCTTCTGTTAGACATTGGTTTGACTCATTATTGTCAGGTATATTTTGACTTATATAATGACACTTAACTGTCAACTGTTCTGTGCTTTTTGTCGTCTTCTCAGCCACTGGTATTTGCAGGGGCCTTGTTTATTGGCGGTTGGGGGTGAACATTAATGAATGAGCAGTCTCTCTTCCAGTGCGAAAATTCTCCGCAGTGATAACAGGCCCCTGGTCTGCCACTGGGTCGAAAGGAACTATTCCGAAAGCGCTGGTCGTGCCTTGAAGGAGTGGATGGTTGGATATTAAAATTGTTACGAGAAGCGCCAGTGAAACCGCCAGTACTCGTGGAAGGAACCATGTTAAAGGGCCTGGCAGAGGGGTTGAATCGATTTCCTCTCCCACGTTTATTCTTGAGTTTCTTGACAGCTCTACCATCGGCCCGTGCGATTTTCTTGTCGTCTTCTGAATCCGATGCGAGCTCGTTAGAGACATATTTTTTCACTGTCTCCCAGCCACCCTCAGACGAATCCGCAATTGTTATTAATTTATTGCGTTGCTTTATCTTTGTCACCTCCTCTTCGATCAGTTCCTGTGCGTATTCCGTCTTCCCGTATTGGAGGGCCCACTTTATTTGTCCAAGTCCATCCAGAATTTCACAATTAAAATTGTGTTGTACTTTGTTTCCTGCGTGTTTCCAGGAAAATTTCTGCCTTAATTTTCTGTACGTCTTTCGTTGCCTGTGCAAACTCAGCACTTAGCTGCCTGATCTTTTCCTCTATCGATAATTCTAGCTCTTTCTTCGATGAGGCGACGACTTAAAATTTCGTATAGTTTTGAGCCGATATTAGTCTGTTCTTCCATATCCGTTTTAGCAGTATGGCCCTTCACAGCTTTTTGCAGCCAGTCAGTTACGACAAAAATCTCAGTTGAATTAAACGTTCGTTGAAACATCGACGTGTACCGCAGACGAGGTTAAACTGATTGATTGAAATTGCAGTTTAAGGGCCGCTTCCCGTACGGATAACGCAGCCCATCAACTCAATGTTTTATTTTAATTACACGTTACATTTCTTAGTTTGTTAAAGATGTTTACAAGCGCTGTATAATCAAATAAACAAATAAATAAGTAAATAAATATATAAATAAATAAATAAGTAAATAATAATAAATGGGCGGATGGAGATATAAATAGAATAGAAGAATTGTCTCTGTACAGGTTCATCGCTTGGTTTTTGATTAGGTTATATTGGTAAGTATGTGTTCATTGTATATTGTAGTCGCGTGGGTGATTCCTTTGTCTTTGTACCCCTCTGTACACACAAGGCCGTCCAGAAAAAACTGGGAGAACCATAGGCGGGTTCTTCCAGAAATCTGTGCCTGTAACAATTGCTTGGAGTGGGTATTGGGGTACAGGATGGCAGGTCTACATCCTATATTGGTGAAAGTCAAAGGATCATATTTGCATTAGACAATCGTTACATCGGTGGCATCTCAGGTGTGGCACATCTGATCTGTGTTGTCTCCAGTGAGTATGGTTTCAATTGTCCGTGGTTGTGGTAGGCACTGTGCGATTTGGTTTGAATGTAGAAGCTGCTCTTGTTTCCGTTGATTGTCCGTGGTCAAGGTGTCGGTTTTGGTGATTCCACTGAAATGGCTAGGTCAGGGTGGTTTCTGGGGTGTTGTCACCCACGGTGCTGTTTTATAATATTTGTCGTCATCGGTGTTCTGTTTCATGGCTGGTCTTACTCGTCTGTGGTCTTCAGTGTGCTGTGCCTGTATTACAAAGAATAGAAGAGTTTGTAGTTTCTTGTTTTCTGGTGTTATTTTTTGCCACCGACTGGCAGTATCGTGATCTAAGTCACACATGATCAATAGCAATAATTAATTAGGTACTAAATATTATAAATAAAAATATTATTATAATTAAAGCCGATTGTGAATGTTTGATATAACCTCCAGTCTTCCGCCCGTGCTAGAAAACCGGACGGTTAACATTCGTTAACGAGGGTTGGAAATAAGGGAACACAATTTGATCGGTGCTCATTATTAGGAGCTTTTAATTTGATCAGTGAATTTGTCTATGTTATTGCTATGGCATTTTGATTGGTTAGTGTCCAAATTTGATCAGTCATTTCTGATCACTGACCCTTATCCGCCCCTGTAAAATAGTTTTGACTCTAAGCGTGCTACATTTATTTAAATTTATCTAGGTTTCTTGGTGTAACCATATAGTATTAAATGGTAGAGTGATAGTCAGTCGATTTGATGTAAGCTAGTAAGGTGGAGTATACTTTGTTTATAAGAGGTGGTTTAGGATTTAATATAGAAGCCAACGACAGAGGGACATTTGAGTTTTTGAGTTCGTTTTTCAGTGTGCGGCGATAGGGGGCATGTTTTGGGCAATTTGAGTATAAAATGTTCTATCGTTTCTTCTTCGTTGTTGCATGAGGTGCATAGTGGTGATGTGTTTTTTATTAGCTTAGAGAGGTGTGATTTTAGTCCTGTTTTGCCTAGTCTTAATCTTGTGATGATGCGGTCGTCATGTTTACTGTCTAGCTGGAATCCACAACTCCGTCTTTTCCCCTTATCTAGAATACTATGTAGCCATCTACCTCGGTTTTCTTCGTTCCATTCCTTTTCCCATTTACTATCTATTCTGGTTTTAATGATAGAATTCAGTTCTTTGGTTCCTAGTCCTATATGCACGTCAGGTGCAGTTTTGGTGAGGCTGTCTTTGGCTGTCCTATCGGCGGCTTCATTTCCCCTAACGTCCACGTGGGCGGGAATCCAAGCTAAAATGGCGTCAATGTCATTGTCTCGTATTTGTGTACATAAAATTTCTATTTCGTGTATGAGGTCAGGTCTGCTGTCGGATTTGGAGTTCTCTATAGATACCAGTTCGCTTAAGGAATCGCTAAGAATAACGGTGGAAACCGGTCGGTTCTGAAGAACTCATTCGAGGGCCTTGATTATGGCAACTAATTCAGTGGTGTATACAGACATATTGTCTGGTAGTTTGAAACCTTCGTGAATGTCAAGTTCTGGTATAACGAATGCAGAACCTGTATTGTGACTTGTGTTTTTGGAGCCGTCTGTATATATTTTCAAGCGATTTTTCCAATGTGTGTCAAATGGTTAAACTGAAACTCTCTCCCCTTTATATACACACAAAGACGCGCGACTGAACACTGTTCACAGTCGGAGCTATACTCACGTCCTACTCCCCATGGAGAAAGAAGTTTCCTTTTAATTCATTTCATTCAAACAAAGGAAACTATATTGGAATACGCCTCCGTAGCTTGGAGCGTACAAAACAGAAGTTCGCTCCTTCAGATTGAAGGCGTGCAGAGACGGGCGACGAAGTTTATTTTAGGATACAGCCAGAGTCGGGAAATGCCATACTAAGAACGACTCGAGATTTTAAATTTATTGCCCCTATCTTACAGACGAGAAGTGAATGATATTTTATTTGTGGTCAAATGTTGTTTTGGTGAATATGATCTTAATGTAAACAATTTTATTTCATTTAGAACTGATGGTGACTTTTTAATGAGAATGCCAAATATTAAGACAGAAACTTTTAGACACTCCTATTTTAATCGAATTTACTATATTTGGAAGTGTATATCCTTTAACCCGTTTTCATAATCGTCTGCTAATTGTTTTAAGACCTACATACATCGTTTTTACTATGATTTCTTTATAAGAAATTTTTTATCTGACGATCCTTGTTCTTGGGTCATCAAGTGCCATTGTTCGCGGTGTCGGTTACGATGAAGAAGCCGACACGCGATTTTATATTTATATATCTTTATATTTTTACTTATTGTATAATTCTATGTTGTATGGTTATTTTACATGTTATAGGGAGGTTGCGTCCTATAGGTGCTGCACCTGTGCGACCTACCCAGGCATCATGTCGAAGTCAATAAATAAATAAAAATAAATAAATAAAGATCAGTATGCGAGTGACAGTAGGCGATGTCGAAGTTCACATTTATATTCTGTAAAACCTGATATTACTCTCACCTTTATTGGACGACCATCTGCCTTTGAATTACAACACATATAAGGGAAGTGGGAAGAGGTGCCGACATACTGACAGAGCCACATGACTTAACAGTATAGTCTTCCGGTTAACCTATTAGAAAGAATCTAACGATTCCTGAGATGTTGTATCTCGGGTACGCTTTTATTATACCTGTTCATGTGGCAACTTGGATGATATGACCACACGGCCCGAAGCACCGGCATAAGCGGTATTAGATACAAATCTAGACAGCGATGATGGAAATGCTCTGACAACTCGTATATTGGTAATTGGTGAGCTGTTTCGCTGTGATAACTCGTACAACTGTGAAGAACGGCTATGAACTTAAATAGGAAGGTATATTTAGACGGGTTAGAACCCGCGAGTTTATCATTTGAAAGCGACGTTAACTCACATTCACTCATTCAGTCACGACATTATGAAGGCCCGTGCTCATACTTTATTGGAGAAAAACAAACTCGATGAATTATCCGTTTTGTTCACTTCAGCTCTGATATTTGCAACATCTTCTCGATTATTATAAAGTGATATGATGAAACAAAGATGATAGCTCTCTCCAAAAATAAAATATTTTACTATAAATATAATAGGTTTGGATGGGTACGCAAATGAATATTTGCAAGCTCACGTTTCTGTGTGTCCCGTGTAAGCATTGCTTGTTTCGTCGAAGCCCTGCTATTTATATCATGACCACGACTTCACAAGATCCCACATCGTTGATGGGTTAGGATAGGATTTTTCAGCATATTAATACTAATCAAAAGAAAATGCAGGATACAGAATATGTGTGACTGATTTTGCCATGAACTGTTATTAGAAAACAATAAATAATCAATAAACTAGATACCGTCATTCGAAATCGATCGAGGATGCAGTTTTTTCGCATGTTAATTAAAGGAAACATTCGTTATTTGTGAAGATAGAAATAATGTACAACGGGCTACCAAAACGACACAAAACCGTACCCAAGTGATGAATCGAGAGACGGCGCCTACTACCAAATTTGGAAAGAATCCATTCAAGTTATTGTCTGGAAACGCAATTTTAAATTGCCCCAAGGTGGCGCAACCTATATGTAGACTGCACGAAAAGCAATCTCAATCCAGATCTTGAGGAAAAGGTACCAATATACCAAATTCGGAAAGATTCGTTAGAGGTTTTCAAGTTATTGTCTGCAAACAAATTATTATAACTTGGCCCCAGGTGGAGCCACTATAGACGAATCGGGATAAAAGACAATCTCAAGTCAGATCATGAGGCAAGGTAACCACATTCAAAAGGATGTGTGATGGTTACCCGAGAATAAATTCTTCGGATGTAACGGTAGTGAACACTGTAAAAATGCTGAAGTTTCATATCATGCCAAATGGTGACGGTCAATTGCTCTAAACTGGTTTTATTAAAGTTTGAAATCGGTCGAATGTGCTCTTTCGAAATTTTAGGGACATTTTTTAGAGGGATTCCCCTTTATATATAAAATATGACCTATCAAACCAAAACAATTTTTGTGTATTTATTATCACAACGCCTAGTGTTAAAATCGGTTGGAATATCATTCCGGTTTGAGGTGTCATATTTCATCAAAATTAAAAATTGTGCAAATGCCTTGCGTGTGTTCTACCAGTAACTTTGTGAGCGAGTAAAAAATGCATTGAGGCAAACGTCGTTGTAGTTTAATTGTTAAGCTCATCGTTTTCGAAAGCAGTGTGGCGACCAGTTTGTTGAGCTATGAGTTCGAGTTACATTTGGATCAAAACTTTTGTCTTTGTATTGTTTTACTGATTTTCCTAATATATCAGATTTGGATTTATTTATGTTACGTGAAACAATCTTCAGTGATATTCGGTTAATAAAATATAAATATAAGTGTGTATACATATTAATGCATTTTCTGTTACAACTCATGACTGGGATTATTTTCATGGATCAGCAAAACTTCCCATATAGAATCAAAGTACTTAAAGTACTGATGTCGGGTTTACTTGCATCAGAGGGGTTTATTAGTCCCGTATTTGTGATCATTTAAGGGAGGAAAGGTGGTGTTCGCTTTACATAAGGAATCTTCCTCAAGCTGTTCGGTTTGTAGGGCCAAACTTTCACTTTTATCAAAATGATATGAAATAGACCATTTTGTACAGCTTATACATGCTGAATTACAAGACACGAAATAATGAAAGGCTGCAGATGCACGAGAACGGATTTATGGCGCACCATAGGTTCATTGGCTTATTTTCGTATTTTCATGCACTTTTCGGTGCAGATTTTCTTTTTGTTACAAAAATAGGACACCTTTATCCAAAACCAATTTGAGCAGCAAATAATTCTGAAATATTCAGTCTAAATAAGCTGTGTGTATCAAAAATGCATTGAAGACGATTCCCTATATCTAAAGCTAACACCATCTTTGTGATCTTACAACAAAAGTTCCACGGATCGGTTGTCGATGGACCATGAAGAATGGCGTGACCGCAATATAGAAGGTTTTTGTGGATACATCTCTATATAGGATGTGTATGCACATTTTTATCTAGAGCATAAAACTTCGACTTTTGTAAAATGTGGATACGCATCCTATATAAGAGATGTATCCACATTGTATCCACATTTATATAATTTCCATACTTATTTAATCTGTGAGAAAATGAATCTACTAAAAGTACATCCAGACAAGAAAATCTTCAGACGTCGCAATCTCCGACAAGTTCAGAAAATCATTTTTCTAACAACTCTTGAATATAAAACAAGATACTGTCATACTCATAGTGTTATTTTAAATGCTAAATAATCACGGTTTTACAGAAATGCCTTTAAATTCATATGGATTGGAAAGAAAAACTATAAATCTAGAAAACGAGCCGATCTTATTTAGTTTCATTGAATTCGTATGTCGTGTAAAAAGTTTACTGATTGGTTGAATAACGTGTGGGCGGAGCCAATATGTACTGTTCAGCCAATCAAATTCACGATTACTTTTACTCTGGGAAATTCAGATTTGGGATGAAAGTTCAGCGTTGACGGGATCGAAATATCGTATCTCTTTCTCATCCATACCAGCAAAAGGAAAACACCCCAGGTTTTTATTCTTTGTAACCATAATCAGATATGTAAAAGAGTTTTGTACAAAAGTGCCAGTCGTTCCTATTTCGTTTTGTTGAAGAAGATCGACGGAGAAGACACGTCAGACACTTGAAATAATAACGAAATCTGTCCCAAAAACTTTCGCCAAAATTTCTGCCAGAGTTTTGTCGCAATTTTATTCAATTCTCATGCTGATAATTGATCAAGTAAGGTGGAAGTAAAAATGTGGATACATCACCAAAAAATCATGTGTATCCACAATTTGGAAATTTCTTGTTTTCGGTGATTTTAAAATGTGGATACGCATACATAATTTGTATCCACAAAAACTCGCTACGTGGTTACGCCTGGAGAATGACTACGGCGCACCCTTTCCGCCGTAACAAATGATACCGGATAAAATAGATTGGAAAGGCAAATTTTAAAGGAAATTGTAAAGATAAAATTTACTGCGATAATGTACCAATTATCACGTTCAATGCACAAGCTACCGTGCATTGCACATGTGTATATGACTGTCAGACAGAAGTACGGTATTTTTTATGAATGCTGTAAGGGGCATCAAATGAGAACAGTCTCCGGGCAGGAGATCAAAACTACACATGTGCAGAAGAAAAAAGAAAAACTGAAGAGTGATACTAATGTAGGGTTTACCCTTGGTAAACCCGACAAAAAGGAGGGGAAGTGTATTTCTATGAACTGTTTTCGTTACATATATGGACACTACTGTACCATTTAACAAGTCGAAGTGAGAATGTTGTCACAAAAGTACGCGTACGCTTTCAGCCCAGAGCACAAAAATATCTGATTCACAGTTACAGTGGGTACAAAAAGGAGTGAAGTTGAAGTCAACAATGAGGGAGTATTGGTAGGCTTTATTAAGAGAGTGGAGCTTTCAGAGAGAATCTCTTGCGTTCCTGGACAATGCTTCCAAGCAGTTCCAAACACAGGAAGCAAATCCAGCCAGATTGGTCACTACAATCAAATGGGCAGCCGAGAGCGCCAATGGACGAGTGAAAAGATGAGATTTGCGCTCTCAGTACCGGTAGATGTATTGATGTGTTCTCGGTCTTTTAGTTTGGTATGTTCGTGAATGTCAAACTTAGCATCCAGGCGTGTATAGAATACGCATTATGTACAGATTGCAATTACGTATCTCGTTAACAGAATTTTCTTTTTGAAACAGGAATATTGTGCTATTCTGTAGGATTTCACATATTCGCACATTATTTAAAAAGAGGATTGAGAATTAATGTAAAATACATTGAGGAATATTTAATCGTTATTATTATTTGAAAATGGGGAAAATGGAATTTAAACCGAAACGAATAATTCTGTATGACCGGCCTACACCTTACTGTCGAGAAAACCCGTTTATTAAAAAAATAGGACATACCAAATAGCACGAAAAGTCGGCTGTGTATTTTACATCATGAAGGACAGTTGCCCCAGTCAGAACAATAGATATACACAGCGAGTGTCCGAGGGTAACCATCACACATTCTTTTGGAGAATCCTTCGGGTATTTTGTCTGGAAATGCAATTTAACTTGACGTCAGATGGCGGTGGGTCGGCAAAATAAACAATTAATCGTAAGCAAAATCTTGATGCACTTACCGAATTTAAAAACAGCTGTTCGGTTTTACTGGAATTTTTGTCCGGAAACGAAATTTTACATTTGCCCTCAGGTGGCACGACCGTTTGGTGAGGGTCACAAAAAACAACAACAAGGGAGGGAGGGAATTTGGCTTAATGTCACACTCAAGTTTGTTTCAATCATATGGTGACAGTCAGGTTGGTTGGTGGAGAAAGCTGACGGGAAGTAACTGACAAACTTTCGCACATGGACCAACTGGGCTCGAACCCGTGCCGGTTCAGCGGTGTGAGGCTAGCGGTCACCAGCGAAGCGCCTTAGACCACTTGGCCACCGAGGGCTCCTAAAACAACAACAACAATCACATGATCCTGTTACCTGCAGCTTCTGGATATGGTACTGAGATATTCCTGGAATAATGTATCTATATCATTGGTTTTAATATCTGCAGGCCGCTGTCTATGAAATTCATTTGTGGGAGAAATGTATGTACATGTTCGACGATCTAAATCACCATACTATACATGAATCAATATCACCGAGGCATGGTTGTAAACCAGGAAGTGAATGTACTTTGGATGCAAATGGATTCAGACCTTATATACTGAGTCATTCGTCAGCCAATTTTTTTACCCCCAACAGTGATCTTACTAAGTTATGACTCTGAACCAATCGTTGATGTGCTATCTATGCAAATCAGAATATGGAAATCGGTATACTAACAGAGGCAGCCACTTAACCATACATGTAGAACCAGATGGAAAATTTGTATATAAGAGAAACTGTAGAAATAATACAAGTTTCCAGTTTCGGTCAGGACTGAAAACCAATAAGTGTCTTCCCACAGACAGGAACAAGATGCACAACAAATTTGAAGTTGTCTGACAGAGGCATTTGGAAGTTATCCGACGAAAAATACTGAACAACCGAGCGATGGTGAACATCACTCTCCATGGGGTGTTGATGTGACACAACACCGAGGCTTCGGTATAAGAGGTGATGGTGTTACACTACGCCGTAAAGCCATGAATTGGTTTGCGAAAGATTTGGGTAGACAATTCAGTGTCGTTTATTGCTTTATATCAAGTACATGTTTTAATTAAAGGTTAGAATGTTTGTCTTCATGTATGTTTTTAAGTACTGACGAAACTTGTACTGACCCACATGTAAATAAATGCGACAGCGCGCCCATGCCGGTTGTATTTTCAAGGCGGTAGTTTGAGCTGATATCTCTCGCCAGGAACTGCTATTTTCAGCCTAAATTATCGTGTTTCAACTTTTCGTTTTATTTATTTACTCACCTATATGTTCTTGTTATCAATTTTAGTAAATCCGGCCATGATCCGACAGGACTAGAATGCTCTGCCTTATTCACAATTGCTTCTCTAGAACTGGGCCCCATGATTCGTTTCACTTACAGGGAATTGGTGCAGGATTGGACAAATCTATTCCCTGTGGCTTCACTCAAATAAATCTTTGGCCTCAACCAGATCTAACCTATACATTCTCGGCTGAAGGGTTAGGATATTCTAGGCATGCATCCACACGGCCATGCGTTTCTAGGCTACAGTAGGCCTAGGCCATGAGAACACCAGATCTGCTTGATCTTATCAATACCGGTATATCTATATACCGGCAGTCTCCAGAAAACTTTGTAATGCCTGGATTATTCTTTTGGAAAGCAATATTTCACCTGTGCCCGGTTCGCGAGCATCATTTTGACAATTTGACGGTCGTCTTCCCGCCGAAAAACCGTCTTCCTGGCCAGGCGAATCAGAGGGTTGGCAGCCTTAGAAAATAAATATAAAATATAAGCAATTCTCATGAAATCTAGATGAGTTTAAATTTTCAAAACATATCTCACATTTTAGTGTATGTTAACGTAACTAGTTCTTTGAACGTAAACAGATTTCGAACTCCGATTTTCTGTATAAATAGTTGAACCAAATGAACGACTTCTATTTTCTTTAATGGCACCCACCATTCATTCTGTTTCCTATTTTATTATTCGCAATGGTCATGTTTATAACTCTTAATCTAGAAGGTGTTTAAGACACTACATTGGTATAAGAATAACGGGAAATTGGCCTGTTCAGATCGGGTTCAGGGTCAGAATCATTGACATCATCATGAGCAGGGTCAAAGAGGAGCAAACAGGGTCAAAGAGGAGCAAACAGGGTCAAAGAGGAGCAAACAATATTGAAGACGAGCAATCAGGGTCAAAGAGGAGCAAACAGGGTCAAAGAGGAGCAAACAGGGGTCAAAGAGGAGCAAACAGGGTCAAAGAGGAGCAAACAATGCTGAAGAGGAGCAATCAGGGTCAAAGAGGAGCAAACAGGGTCAAAGAGGAGCAAACAATGTTGAAGAGGAGCAAACAGGGTCAAAGAGGAGCAAACAGGGTCAAAGAGGAGCAAACAATGTTGAAGAGGAGCAAACAGGGTCAAAGAGGAGCAAACAGGGTCAAAGAGGAGCAAACAATGTTGAAGAGGAGCAATCAGGGTCAAAGAGGAGCAAACAGGGTCAAAGAGGAGCAAACAGGGCCTAAGAGGAGCAAACAATGTTGAAGAGGAGCAATCAGGGTCAAAGAGGAGCAAACAGGGTCAAAGAGGAGCAAAAAGGGTCAAAGAGGAGCAAACAATGTTGAAGAGGAGCAAACAGGGTCAAAGAGAAGCAAACAATGTTGAAGAGGAGCAATCAGGGTCAAAGAGGAGCAAACAGGGTCAAAGAGGAGCAAACAATGTTGAAGAGGAGCAAACAGGGTCAAAGAGGAGCAAACAGGGTCATAGAGGAGCAAACCGGGTCAAAGAGGAGCAAACAGGGTCAAAGAGGAGCAAACAATGTTGAAGAGGAACAATCAGGGTCGAAGAGCAGCAAACATGCTCAAAGAGGAGAAAACGGGGTCAAAGAGTACCAAACAGTGTTAACCCTACCTGGCCTGGGGGCCATTATGGCCCCCCTACCAAACTTTCTGAGCTATCTCCGGAACGACAAACAATGGAGAGATGAAACTCTGTGACTTTATAGTTTATCATATTGGGGTCATTTTGAGCCTATTTGAATAACCCATCGAGCAGAGGATCATGGGTAAATTCAAGATGACGTCCACGTGGGGTACCGGAAAAGTGAGTTTTTCGTCATATTTCTTGTACTACTTGCACAGCTCGTTCAGTCTCCTCCGGTTTAACACCTCGGAGTACATTTGAAGTTAATAATACTGTGTATTCGGTTAATATCGATACACAAATGCCCATAGGATGAAGATAACATCTTTATACATTTTTATCAAATATGGGTAGTTGACTTGTTGTGGATAAATATGACGATCTAAATATTCTTGTCGATGAGATTATTGAATAGAACATACTGACAATTCAAGCCGATATCTCTTGAGGCTTTCCCTCGATCGTGCCATGTAAATAACTGATACGTTGTCATGGTGTGATCCTTTGGTACAAAAATCTGAAAATCTGTTTGGCCTTGTTCACTTTTATTGCATTTCTTATACTCGTATCGAAATATACGACAACTTCTAAATTCATAGGTATACCTTTCGTGAACTCCATCAGACACTCGAATATGAGCTGCCCTTTATAGAAGTTGATAATTCTCAGCGGACTATGTTATACTTAGTAGTCCTCGTGATTACTTGCCTGTCCATATGGTCTTTCTACTCTCTATGGGTCCCAATGGTAAATGGACGGCGTAATGGCTTCTGGTTGATATGGCTTTCCAAAACTTGACTTCGTTCACCTAAATTTAACACTTCGTTGACTCAAATTCGACACTACAATGACTTAAAACTGCTTGATACTTCGAGAGTGTGTGGACAATCCCAGTGATCTAATCGACCCAATCGACATGATCAAAAGCCGATGATAACGTAACCTTTGTTTAGCCATGTCTGAAACTTGACCGAACTGGTTTGTATATTCTCCGTGTAATGCCGTCAAAGTGGACAACCACAAGTTATAAAGCATCAGAAATCGTTGTCAACAGGATCGTGCAAATGATGCTGGGAAAGATATGGATTCGGCATATGCAGTTCGTTCTGCAATTTATCGCCCCGTCCAGAAAGGCTATTCTGGTGGTCTCCTCAGATAGATGTAGACATTTTATCATCAAAATTGATCATTTTAAAATCAAAAACCGTTAATATTAGATTACTACATTGTGCACTGGATTGTTTACTATAGTCTGTCCATTTTAATTAGGGTGTCCTCGGTGGCCGAGTGGTCTAAGGCGCTTCGCTGGTGACCGCTAGCCTCACACCGCTGAATCGGTACGGGTTCGAGCCCAGCTGGTCCATGTGTGAAAGTCTGTCAGTTACTTGCCGAAGGGCGGTGGTTCTCTCCGAGTACTCCGGCTTCCTCCACCAACCAAACTGATTGTCACCATATGAGTGAAACAAACTTGAGTGTGACATTAAGCGTCTACTTTTGAACTGGTCAAAAAGCAATACTTAACTCTGCATTTTCCTTTTTCTTTTTGCATCATGTATAACAAACTGAACTCTACGAATCAAGCACCATCACTCTGTGGTATTGATAATATATCCCGCTTGAAATAACTTTTTAATTCTCTCCATATAAAACTCGACTATGGCTGTTTCATGTACCCGATTACATAAGGACACGTCATAATGTATTCGTATTTGAGTTGACAAAGGTCACTGATGCCATATAAAGACGGTCCTTGTATCGCTTATATCCCATGCCCAGTGAAATTGCCGGATGATAAACCACACACACCTCTGAACCGTACATGCCAGTGCACACGAATACATTAGGACTTCTCTCTATGTAATTGACATGTAATTCTTCCTATTGTACACGAAACAACAGTACTCGAGTTTTGTATGAAGAGAATTACAAAATTATTCATTTCGGAGTTATTCACGCAGTTCAGTTTGTTATCACGCTGCAAGACTAATTAAAATGGACAGACTTTAGATTCTTGGTTTATAAGTTACACCGATGGGTCCTACTTCGGAAATACCAATTTATACCCATAGCGGTCAGATAACGTTGAGACCTTCTTGTGAACACCAGATTGAGGTGCAATGGCAAATAAGGATGACAAATATTACATACATTTAACTGTCCAATATGAAGTCGTCTAGTCCGACACTTATTACCCAGTTCTTTTCCACTACAACGGTTCATAGTGGTGACGCATCCATGTCAATAGATTATTTACCTCCCCCCCCCTCCCGCCTGTCAGGTTCCTCCCTCTCATTCCTCAGCCCTAGACATATCCTCTCTGTGATACCCCCTCCCCTCATATTTGTTTGTCCATATAGCTGTTGTGGGAAATGTTTAGGTAAGCAATATTCTTTTATATTATTTCAGGAAAAGAAAAATTCTTTCTTCTGTAATGTAATTCCATCAACAAATTATTTTCTTCACAGATATGTCTGTGATATTAAAAAGAAAAAATATTTGTTTCCTTAATTATATTTCAAATTATTTTCTTCGCAGTCTTTATGGAAAATAAATAAACCATTTTTTCGCAGATTAACTACCCCTCACCCCCAAAACTTGCATTATGATTTACATGGAGATTAGGACATTACTCTGCTCACACAACAGAGGGTTTAATCTCTAATAGGAAACTAATAAATAGATAATAATTTATTAAGCTTAATCTATCTACCTATCTAATAATAAAACTATATAATTGTGCCATTCAAATAATCATGTTACTTTTAATGGTTGGTTAAATTTGTGCCTATCTAAGACTACATAAAACACATGTGTGAAGAAAATAATTTGTTGGTGGAACGATAAATATTTGTCTCTTCCATATTGTTTTAGACAATGTAAAGATTTATCTGTGAATAAAATAATTTGTCGATGGAATTACATTAAAAACATTACCTTATTTTACCGACAGATGAGAAAAAGATTTAAAATAAGATATAAAATAACATTGCTGACCTAAATATTTCCCACAACAGCTATGGACAAATGCATACGGTGAAGGGGAATATGACTGTACTCCGGTTACTACATATATTTGAATATTTTCACAAACGCTATTACTTCAATGATATCTGATATGCAGAGGCAGTTTGACATTATATTGCTAACTGGTACATATTATCGTCCGATGGTAGGTCAGTAAGCCCAGCTGATTGTTCAGTCACCACGCTCTGTATTGACGAAATCCGCAGACGTAACACTCCTGTGTCTGATTAAAGGGCGCAAAGTCAAACTTATTGTTTCTTCCCTGTACAATAGCGGTTTAGCTTGTTATGAAAACTGCTTCACAAGTGAGTGCATTTTTCATTTCTGACATATTACAGCCATGAACATACGATTAGAATATTCATTACAAGAAACAAAAATAGCATCATCGAGTTTCGCCATCTTCAAGCCATGTTTAGTACTACAGTACCGAGGGCATCGTAACTTTATATTTATGACCTAAATATAGTCATGATATTCAATTTCTTAGACGGTGGTTGGGATGATAAATGGTGTTGACAAAATCCAAAACATGGTTTGGAATGACCAACATCAATGAAGAGTGATGGAGTTATATGGTGTAGGCTCTAAGCAGGTACCGGTCAACCCGTTCCTTCTCATACAAGATTTTTTCAACCAATATTTCATAATTCCGGTAGTGACCTAAAACTTTTTGATGAAAAAATATCCGTATAATGCCACTTCAAATCCCGAGACAGTTAGAATTCTATAATATGCAAAACATTTTCTGAAATTTCATTCTGAGCTAAACACTGACTACGCGTGAATTCTGGCAAAAATTCTATTTTTAATACCATGTTCTCACATGGAATCCTTGCACCTACTGGCCAAACTATGAGTTTAAGAATTTAATCAACAGCAAAAATTGTTTGCAGAAGGTTTTCACAAAATCTTGTCTCTTTTTTCAGAGATGCGAATAGATATTAGTGTCATATTCCAAATATCAATTTCTCATTAAATGTGCATTCAATCCTGACAATATCAGATATTGATATGCCGAACTGTAACGGTTGACCCCAACCAGCTAAAAGAGCAACATTTAGCATCATGAATATATAATATTATTTTCCAAACATATCCGTTCAGTTGAAAGGAAAGCACTCAAAGGAGAAACTTAAATCTGCCGAATCTATGTAATAATTCTACTTCGACTGTCCGTCTAGCTTGAGAACCACTTGATATTAGGACACAATGTTGAGGTCATTGTCATTGCAATGAGAAAATATATGTTTATACTTGCCACTAAAGAGGACGAACGTCAACAAATATCCCCTTCTGTGCCCGGATGTTCACGAATGTTCCAGGGTCCCCGGTGCAATCCAGTGTTCACGACTCCACATAACTCGGCACCCATTGCATGGGAACCTTTGCCTGGAAACCAGAGTACCCGGATGTAAGACTGAGGGACGACGCACTCCAGTCCCGCGGATGTTGAAGAGCACCCGGATGTTGAAGTTCAGTACAAAATCATCCACGCATACGTCCAAGGTCTAAGGAAAATCGTGTTGATCCACTGATAAGCTTGGCATAATGCAGAAGCAAAGTAACTCCGAATAAACTTAATAAACGCATGGTGACAGTCTCAATATTTCGACAAAATTTTATTTGTCATCTTCAGGATGTGATCTAACAGCAGTTACAGGCTCTTATATACAAAACGACTAACAAAGACTGAAATGGTTCGATACACAAAATTAGAGGGCAATAGCCAATCAGATAATATGTGAACATAACAATTAAGGTAAACATGAGTGGCAAATAGACATGACAAGGAATACACACACCAAATAGGCCTGACAATACACAATCGAAATGGCAATAGTTTGATAAGGATAATAGATATGGGTGGTGATTTATTGAGGTGTGTGAATGTGTATAGAGTGGCAGCAGAAATGTCAATCAGGGAAATAAACACAAGTGAAACAGAGATTAGAAAAATGTATTAAGTTGATTAGAGAAACGTAACAAAGGTACCTAAGATTGAAATCGGAAATAAGATATAGAGAATTGGATAGTTACAGAACGGGAAATGCTGAACTATATGGGCGAACTATATTAGGCTATTAATTAATTAACAAGACAAGAAATACACACACCACAGAAATGCTGGATAGTTGTATTATCTTATCTAAACAGTGATTGATGGAATAAAATATATAAAAATTGAAATTGGAAACAAAATACCAAAATAATAAACAGTAGTCTACCTGAATAACTGTAGCTCTTTCGAAGCTTTTACACCACTGTTAAGTTTAGGATTTGAGCGCCGAATAGCTAGGGCTTCCTTAAATAACAAGACATTCCAGTGATCCGCGGAGTCGATAACTTTAGTGTTAGACAATAAGACTGAGGACAATGGGCAATATGGAATACCTTCTAATCTATTAGGTAAATCAAGTAGGTCTTTAATATGTTGGAAGTGCTCACAACTGAACAAATGAGAATGGATTTCGCTGTTGCCTTTACTATGTTCCTTTAGTCGTGTTTCAAGACAACGCTCAGTTTTTCCGATGTAACTAGAATTACAACCAGGACAGGTAAATTGGTACACAAAGGAAAAATTGGAACTCTTCTGTGTTTGGAGGTAGTTTGTGGTCATTCTGAAACCGGAAGTGATCCGCAGATCCGCGCATGCGTGCGGCGACCAATATGACTTTAAATACGCATCCTATAGTACTTATATAATATTTATTCTAAACATTATTACAATTTATATTGAGTATAAATATTAAAAATATTATTTGAAATTAATTCTGCATTCTCTGTTAACTTCGCCAGAATGCCAATCTGTATAGCAAAGGAATTCATGTCACAGAGACGCCCCAGCCATCAACGTCGAAAGCTGAGAACAATACTACCGCGACTGACAAAAATGAGAAGAGAGTCGGTGTACTGGCGCCATCTACCTTGTTCCAATTACATGTGGACGACCAAGGACCAAGAATAAAGGTAGGGTTTCACTCAGATATGACACTTAATTGATGAGGAATATCCATGAACATTGATTGTTAATGCAAAAAAACTATAATTTTTTTTTTTTGCTCGCTAATTTGGGCAAATTCTATTTTGCGCACAAAATATCTTCCATCATATGAAATTCAAATCAAGTTTACCTTACGCATTCTTCATCAATTTCATATTATGAAACATTTATTGTACACATAACACTTGTGGGGTTTTTTCATTTTTTTACCGATTGTTTAATTGGTTAATCTATATGATTTTTTGATCATACAAAGATCTTGCATTCCATGTGTTTTCAGAGAGGGTTGACTGACACATCTAAGGGGGGGGGGGGGCTACTGTGTACATAGGAAGAGTTAATTGTGGTGGTACGGTTAATGTCGTTTTTAACAAGTAGTTCGTGGTCGCTATTGCTCTAAATGTGTGGTCCTTCAAATGGATCATTCACCATTCTGATGGATTTTCCAAGGGATTGTTCACAAATACCAGAAGCCCGTTCATCATCTCTACTTCTTATTGATGTTTTGAACAACTCTATGTTATTGAAGATGTTTTCTTAAATCTCACTGAATCTTACTTCCCCAAATAGTGTATCATTTTAATTTTCTCATAATCTTGTTTTCATTTTGTGAAATTTTCACTTTTGGTAGTGGTACTGTTTTGGTATTATTACAATTTTACCAATTTGACTCCCATCAAATATAACAGAATACAATGCATGGTGATTTTTAATCAGTGTCTCGTTTATTTCAGTACTGGTATCATTCACATGCCAGTCTGACAGTCTCTTGAAACACGTAGTGCGATGTAGACTGTTTTGAAACACTTCTGTTTCACTTGTGACATGTCTCAAACGTTGGGACAAAGTCATGCTAGGGCTTAGACGTTTCATTTTGAAACATGTAGTCAGGTCTAATATGTTTCAGATTGAGACATGTATACAGAAAACATGTTTCAAAATGCAGGCCTTCACATGTTTCAGACGAGTACGTGCATACTGAAGACATGTCTCATATTGAGACATCATTAACTCATGTGAAAACGACACGTGCTTCACTATGAACTACTCAAATGTTCCAAAGTTGGGACAAAATCATGTTTCATTTTGAGACGTTAAACACATCACCAATTATTACAGTGTGATAACGGAGAAATACAACAAGGACTATATGAGCGAAAACTGATCCTATAACATGTTGTGTGACTCACGTGCGACGGATCACGGTTTACACTGGAGAGGTGTAAAATCCTCACTCCATTAATATGACTTAGACGAAATAGACCGAGCAGTCGCGAATGATGCATTACTTTAACGCTGTCGAGGTCTCGCGGACAAAACCGGAGTTGACACGAGTAAATAATTATCGCGACAATTATGGAGGCTGAAAAAAATCAAAATATAGTTCTATGATAAATGCTAAGAAGCTACCTTGGCATTTGATATCTAAATAAAGTAACAACCGTCCAGTGTATATGACAGCTCTATCGGGATAGAGAGAGAATTAACTATCTTAAATAGAAGGGAAAATGTCGTTTTTGTTCAATTAACTCATGGATAATTATTGAACTAGAAAATCGCCCCTAGACGACAATGCGCATATATATCTCTATGGGACCTGTTCAGAAATACAACTGGTCGAGCATCTAATTTGCATAATAATACACGACATAATTTGCAGCCTATTCATAAATAGGCTATAAGTAGTAGGGTGGGGTGAAATCCGACCTTATTTTGCCGGGGGGATTACTCTTTTGTGGAGGGAACGTGGAGGAGACACAGGGGGCGCCACCAGTCCCGTATGACGTCACTTCCGGTCTGCGTGAATCGAGCGTGTGTATTCCCCCCGCGGTGATGCGGTCTGGTGGTGATGCGGTCTGCCTCCGCGGACAGAAAGTAGTCCCAAATTCTCCGGCAATTCTCCGGCAAGCTTCAGGGGCGAGAGGGGTCCCTAGTGTACCGATTGGGTCGTATGAGGTATCAATGTGAAGCATTCGTGAAGGGGCATCTGATGGGGTGGATGTGGGCTTGAAATAGGGTCATTCTGCGCATGCGCGATAGACCAAGGGTATGGAAATACACGTTTTCGGATCTAGGGGAGCCACTAATGGACCGATGGGGTCGAGTGAGGTGTCAATGTGAAGCCTATGTGAGGGGGCAACCGCTGGGATGGATGTGGGGTTGAAATATCGTCATTCTGCGCATGCGCAATAGACAAAGTGTATGGAAATAGACGTTTTGGGATCTAGGGGAGCCACTAGTGGGCCGATGGGATCGAGTGAGGTATCAATGTGAAGCCTATGTGAGGGGGCATCTGATGGGGTGAGTGCGGGGTTGAAATATCGTCACTCTGCGCATGCGCAGTGGACGTATGGAAATAGACGTTTTTTGGGATGTAGGTGAGCCCCTAATGAGCCGATGGGATCGAGTGAGGTATCCATGTGAAGCCTATGTGAGGGGGTTAGACTAGGGTTTGGTTTCCATTCTGCTGCGCAGGTCACATGGGTTGTGATGTCACTTCCGGGTTTCACCTCCAAACCCAGAAGAGTTCCAATGTTTTCCTTAGACGTTCGGATGTTCAACCTCCGGGTTTTTTCCCGGCCCGGCCCCCCAGCGCGCGCGCGCGGGTTCTCCGGAAGTGCGCGGCATCACCGACAGTGCGCGGATGCATGTCGGGTCAAAAGGTCAAAGGTCACATCCAGGTCAAAAGGTGGTCCAAGGTCTCCCTTTCGGCAAGGTTCGGAGGAGACAATGTTGCGGCATCGATAGTCAGAGCTTGAACCCCCAAAAAGGGGATTGTAAATTAACGTGCGAAGGATGGGCAGTTCCATTTGGACTAATCAGCGGTCGAAAAAAGAGCCAATGAGCGATCGACCCCGATTTGAGGAATGTTCACAGCATCTTTGACGTCATCGGTGACGTCATCAGTACGAGTAGTAGCGAAAGTGGGAATTTTGGGGCAGTGAAGGAAGGTATTTGGTGTAGAGATGGACCATCATTGGTCCGAATGCGTCCTGTGGGGTGTCATTGTCCTGTATTGTACCATATCTGTCCTGTATTATACAATATATGTCCTGTATTATACCAAATCTGTGCTGTATTATACCACAGGTTTCCTGTATTGTACCATATATGTGCTGTATTATACATTATATGTTCTGTATTATACAATCGGATAGCGGTTGTCGTGAATAACAACAAGTTCAGCAATGTTTATATAGTTTATTATCCCCAATGTTACATCATACCCAGGCTGGGGGAGCCGCCCTGGGTATGTTTAGTATGTTCACAGCAAAACAAATTGAAATATCAAACACCATGTTTTATTATTTAACGCACCGTCACATTAGGTACAAGTGTTTACTGAGCTCAAGTCAACGATCAGCATGGAGACATAGAGAGTATGTGGGGCATGTTATGGTATTCATCAGTGCACGGGTGACGCATTCAACCGATGGTGGTGGTCGGTCAGCTTGGTAAGGAAAAACGTGACATTGGTTACCCTCTCTACCACCCATTGTATGTTGAGGCGTTGACGATGTGCCCATCTCAAGGCATCCACGGTGTCCAGTATCTCCAGCATCGTCTCTAGTGACCTCCGGTTAATGATGGTGAACGGCTGGTCAGACACATAGATATTATTGCCGGGATAATAATACCGTAACTGGTCCGTCTTTTTGTGGCGTAAGATGTACCCGAAAGCGACATTCAATTTGAAGGCCGTAGTTTGATCTTTGAAGATGGCTTCCACGTAGCTGCTTAGACGGGTGCGGTTGGTCAGTGGGAAATTGTAAATATCTTGAATAGGGCCATGAGGGGGCCAAGTTGCCACATGAACAGGTACAATAAAAGCGTACCTGAGATACAACACATATCACGAATCGTTAGATTCTTGGTATGTGCTTTAGAATAGGTTAACCAGAAGACTATTCTGTGCAGTCATGTGACGCAGTCAGTATGTCGGCACCTCTTCCCACCTCCCTTATATGTGTTGTAATGGACCAATGGCGCCTATCGATGTCACTCACTGGATGGTTGTCCTGTAAGAGATCGCCCAGAAAATGTTCGATATTGTCAGGCGTATGACTCGAAACCGTAACGCTGGGGTCCGGCTGGATATCCAGGCTCTTCTGAACTGTGGGTATAGGCGGGCTCTCCTTCATCGCATCACCAGTGGCGTTCGTCTCCCCGGGCTTATCTTCACTGGGTCTGACCTTCCGCGGCTCCTCTCCAGTAGGAAGTTGTCGCTCATGCCATGGTACCGGGGCATGAATCAAACGTTGGTGTCGCAGCAACTGACTGCGTCCTATGAAGAGTTGACCACAAGCCCCGCATGGACGCTTGGGTGGCCCATGAATTGAACGTTCGTGGCGCAGTAAAGCATCTTTCCGATTAAATGACCGTGCGCAGGTTATACAAGTATACAGTCCATCGTTGTGGGTGGAGGCCTCGTGGCGTCGTAAATTATCTAGACGAGTAAGCTGCTTCTGGCAAGTTGTGCAAGTGAACATCTTGGTGGTTGACAGAGTGTCTGATGAAACGGCCAGGCCGCTTCCCTTTTATAGCACGCTAGCTGGTGATCTATTTATAGCACACTCAGTTCAACTATCCCCAAGTCGAGGGCCGAGCCGTGACATCTTCGGTAACCTCCGTGTCTCTTCGGGCACCTCCGTGTCTCTCCGTTAACCTCCGTGACATCTTCGGTCATCTCCGTGTCTCTTCGGTCACCTCCGTACCGTCAACGACCAGCATGTAGACATATAGAGTATGTACGGCATGTTATGGTATTCATCAGTGCATGAGTGACGCATTCAGCCAATGGGGGTGGTCGGTCAGCTTGGTAACGAAAAACGTAGCATTGGTCACCCTCTCTACGACCCATTGTGTGTTGGGGCGTTGTGTTTTACCCTGGACCCCGATCTATGGACGGCTTTGGAACAAGTAGTCCCCATTGTCGATAAGGTACTATCTCTATAGGAGCCACATAACCAATCAGAATACTACGTATCACGGACTACACCCGTAGAGCTACATCTAGGCGCGCATGTGTGACATGGTCTATAAAACACGTCCCTCTGGATCCCACACCTTCATTTCTACGGTTGTAGAGCCATGACGGAGATCCAGCCCTATGCGACTCGCATTTTACAGCATGCCACCGTGGTTAATTCACTCACGGGTTACCGAGCAGTGGTCCGGTCATGTTTGCAGATGGCGACGACAACGAGGGGCGACGCCAGATCCTGAACGAGTTTACAGAAGCGGTCCTCGACAGAGTGCACTCGATGGAGAAGTGTGCCATCACTCACCACTACTGGACTATGACAGCCATCCTTGATGCTCGGGCTATGGACCACGAGCGCTCACGCCGGAACCAGCGACGGCTGGTTGGCCTCACAATAGTCTGTGCCCTATTGACCCTGGCGCTGTGGCATTGACAGTGGGACCTCACCATACATACGAGGGTCAGACAGAGTGTGTGTCATTCACCGTTCGTCTTTGGATCAAGCATGTCACCAGTCCTACGAGCCATCCTTCCCCTTACACCCCGGGTGGGGTTACACGTCTATGAAGATAAAGTCACCCTCGTGGAAGACCGTGGAGATGTTTGCTGGTCGCGCGCTGAGACCGTATCGAATACGGTTACGCTACACCGTGACGGCTGGACCAAATTTAAACGGGTGTTGAGCGGCGAGCTCGACGGACACCTCATCCACATAGATAATGCCATCTACGTATACCGTGGACCTTTCTTCCCACGCCTGGGCCGCTACCAAGACCCTACGCGAAGCTTCACCCTAGACCCCGATCTGTGGACAGCCTTCGAGAAAGTGGTGCCTATCGTGGACCAGCTGTTTACACCGGACGAGCGGTCATCAGACGAGTTGGAGTCGGCTCGTGCCCTGAGAGAAGCGGCGGCAGAACCCAATGAACAAATGTCTAGCCATGAACCAGACGACGATGCCATTGATTACCCGGCTAGACTCAGTCTGACCAGTGACATGACCACCCTATCCTTTGATCTCAAGGGATTCTCCCAATAAATACGAGAGACAGTCAAATCTGTCAAGTCAAGTCGATATCATGGAGGAGGTGGGAGACATCTGTGATGCGGACCCTACACAACCGTGCCCGGCTCACATTCGTCTGTCCCGGGAGGGCTGGACCAAATTCAAACGGGTGTTGTCTGGTGAACTGGACGGCCCAAGTCCGAGATTGGTTAAGAAAACAAGACACCTACACCTTACATCGATCTGTCCGTCGCCATTTTCTACGGAACCGGGTCATCGTGGGAGGAATAGATACCCAGTGGCAAGCGGATTTGGTCGATATGAGCGCCTTTGCCAAACACAACGATGGGAATCGGTATATCTTGACGTGCATCGATATCCTATCGAAGTATGCGTGGGTGGTACCCATCCGGACGAAAACGGGGGCGAATCTCATAGCGGCGTTCAAGACATCTTCAAGACCGGGCGCAAACCTTTGTATTTGCAAACCGACGAAGGCACGGAATTCCTCAACAGACCGTTCCAACAGTTTCTGAAAGCCCAAAAGGGGTTTTTCTTCCATACGTACAACGAGACCAAGGCTTCCGTGGTGGAAAGGTTCAACAGGACATTCAAAGGCCGCATGTATAAATATTTCACCTATAAGAATACAAGGCGGTACATCGATGCTCTCCCGAAACTTGTGAGTGGTTACAATCGAGCCTATCATCGGATTATAGAGAGAGCCCCCATTACCGTGACCCAACGCAATGAAGCCCAAGTCCGGCTTGTCTTGTACCCCAGGCAATTGCAACGAGCACAGAAGGCGGTGTTCAAGGTCGGGGACCCTGTACGGATCAGTAAAGTCAAGGGCAAGTTCGAGAAAAGTTACTTGTCTAACCGGAGCGATGAGCACTTCCTGATTAAACGGCGCCTACCCCGACAGCGACGAGTCTATGAACTGGAAGATCTTCAAGGGGAACGGTTGCTAGGCACGTTTTACGAGATGGAATTACAGCCTGTCGTAAAAACACAGCAAGACTACTACACGGTGGAGCAGATTTTGAAAACGGAACGTGGACGTGCAAACTGTTTCATTTCGTGAAATGGCAAGGCTGGCCCAGTTCCTTCAATTCCTGGGTCGCTGCCAACCAGGTGAAACGACTATAAAGCCAGACACCACTACCGTCATCCTTCATTCCACGTCCGACCACAGTGCTATGGACAAACAGCAGCTGCCTCTGAACACAGCGTCTCCCAAAACGCGCAAAGCGCATGTGGGCTTTGTGGTGATAGTGCTAACCCTGCTGAGTGTGTTGTACGGAGGTGTGTTTTACGACGTAGCCTATGTCAGCACGTTACTTAACCAATTGAGAACACCAGCCACCAGTGAAACCGGTCTACAGGTAGCACCAGTCAACCCCGTATCGAGCCCAGTCACCACCACACCCCGTGTACAAGCCACGTCGAGCTCCACACCAAGCTCCACACCTACACCAAGAACACCCACTACGTCTGAAGACCCGCCGGATTTCATCCCTCACAGTGAACAGACAACGACGACCGACGTTGTACCCACCACCATCATCACTCGCAGTGAGCAGACAACGACGACCGACGTTGTACCCACCACCACCACTCCAGTTCACTCGTACCAAATTTACAAGAGCGGGTTACCACGACAGCGCATACAGCTCGAACCATGGACCCTCGGTGGCAGCATCCCTTCACTTGCGTCATCGCAGGACCGACGGGCTCCGGCAAAGCGCACTTCGTCCGGAAGCTCCTTCAACACGCCGACAGCATGATCACCCCACCCATTGCCCGAGTCGTGTGGTGTTACGGAGAATGGCAGGAAGCGTATGCAGCAATGCCCCACATCACGTTCGTGGAAGGCCTACCCAACCTGGCCGATTTGGAACCCGACACCTTGGTGGTTCTGGATGATCTTATGGCGGAGACGGATGCGCGGGTCACCCAACTTTTTACCAAAGGCAGCCACCATCGACGGCTCAGCATCATCTACATTGTGCAGAATCTGTTCAGTAAAAACAAAGAACATAGGAACATCAGCTTAAATGCCCACTACCTGGTGGTCTTCAAAAACCCGAGAGATACCACTCAACTGCTGCACCTGGCGAGACAGATGTATCCCGGCCGCACGCCGTTTGCTTTGGAAGCCTTTAAAGATGCGACAACCCCTCAACACGGGTATATGCTCTTCGACCTCAAGCAAGCCACCCCCGACCACCTTCGACTACGGACCGGCATCTTTCCCGGAGAGGCCCACCACGTGCACTTGCAAAAATAATGTAAACACACCCACAGCGGCTCCCCCAGCTGGAGTGTGTGTTTGATGATAGGGATAATAAAAAGAATGAATACCACAGCATGGTTGACTTTGTCTCTGTTCTCTGAGGTGGATAAAAAGGGCAGAGTTGTGGGTTCTGGCATTAGTTGTACATGATGTCTGCGTGAGTACGGAAGCAAGCCCCGACGCTCCGTGTATTGAAGACGGCCCCACCCGAGTTGGTCCGAACCATTGTACGCGGTGCGGACCCTGACCTTGTACGCTGTGTGTGCGAGATCGGGTACAACCTGTTAAAAGGCAACGTACCACTGACTCCGGCTCAGAAGACCAAGTTGGCCAAGCATAAGACAGGTCTCCGAACCTTAGTCCAGAAGCGGGTCTCTCAAACACAAAAGAAAAAGGTGTTACAGAAAGGCGGCTTTTTCGCGGCCATCTTAGCACCGTTGACCGCTTCCGTGTTGGGCCCAGTATTGGGTGGACTCTTCGGCCGACAATGAACCACACGAAAGAAATGGTCCTCGTAGAACGACGGTTCCTTCAAAACCTCCAATCGCCCTACCCTGTCCCACCTACGGTGCAGACCATAAACACCCTCGATGGGGAGATTGCAACAGATCTTACAGAGACCAGGGTTAAGCGACAGTGAGAAAGTACAACGGTACAATGGGACGCTTCAACGGTACATGACGTTCATGGACCAATACAAATCCTTCTCTACCCCACCACCACCGCCACCACCACGTGACACACCGCCGACCTCAGCACCGCTCCAACAGCCGCCATTACCAGGGGTGGCACCCACAGCCCCACAGTGGGTGGAAGACGAAGTGCTGAAGAGTGTACCTGCATCGTTCAAGAAACAAACTGTCCTGGTATTACAACGGATGAAACAGAATCCTAACATGACTTGGAATGATAAAGGCGAACTACTGGTACAGAATCAGGTGGTCCCCGGCACCCACATGCCGGATTTAGTGAATGACCTGATGCGTAAAGGCAGGTCGCACACGGATCCTCGAGGATGGGAGGTCTTCGCTCAAGGCTTGAAAGACATGCATGTACCACAGAAATTGGTGGGGAACCCCCACCGCTGGGCCTTTATGCAGCGTGACTCACCGACTCGTGCACCACGACTCTCACCACAACCTTGGGAATCCGACTGGGAACCGGAGTCACCCCCCAAAACACCACCACCACAACGGGCACCTTCTTTTCAGACCTTTAAAAAACCATCCTTGATCAGGACACCCTACATCTCCAGAGCCGTGACACGTAGCAAGTCAATGCGACGAACACGACGCCGAACACAACCGCCCAAGGCCTGGAACACCTATTAAAACCAACAGCAGCAGCAGGACAGCTCAGTCGCCATGTTTTACCTCACCCTACCCAGTAACAGTTCGCTGAATGTGTTTCCTGACAACACCTTGGCCAAGTACGTGACCCAGTTACCGCAACCGTTGCATTTACCTGGACGATGGGAATGTGGCCTCGTGGATATCCAATACCCTTTCTCGTGGTACAACGTGCGAGCCAATGAAGTGTGGTACGAGGTGACCTACGAAGGAAAAGACACCCGACTCACCCTCCCCGAAGGCCACTCAAGCTGTTCAAGGCAGGCTTCTTCGAGCAACACGGCAGCGAGCACTGCAGGGGAATCCCCGGCCAGGCCGGTCACGTGATCCCAACAACTCGATGCAAATGGCGGCGCCGAAAACGTCCAGCAAGACTGAATAAATGTAGATTTGCTGTATAAATCTCGTTGGGAGAACTGATATCCCAATCGATTGTTGAAAGCACTTATCGTATATTGGGGATGAAAAGAACTACGGAAAGAACTATTTCGTACACATATGCGTGTATTGAAAACTGCGAGTACGAGATGGACTTCAGATAAGGGACCATTCATAAATTACTATACCGCTACGTGGGATTTATTGCCACTTTCTTCACATCGATCTCCTGATGCAGATATGGAAACTCGAACAACGTCCGTATATTGGTCTATATTCAAAGTTATCTTAGGCTCTATCCCAAACTGTTCACTATGAAGTTTGATGTGCAACACAAGTTTTAAAATTAAATCTGCAAATACAGAAGTTACGGTTGGACTACTGTTACCGTACCGTAGACTTGCATGGCTGCAGCTACATTTTCATGATTTTGGAAAAATAATTTTTTTTTTTCATCAATATTTGAGCTCTCGATGATTTAATTAAATCCCATAATGTTGACATATCTTGCAATAAATTATTTAAACACTGGTAGGGCCTATTTATTAGGTCTATGGCATATAAATAAAATACCACATGGGCCAAGAATATCTAAATTCAAATTTCAAACTATGAAAAGTATATTATTTTCAAAGGATTTTCGATAATAGCATTTCCTTTGAAAGCACCTATATATGTTATGTGCTATATACCGTTCTTGGTACAGGGAACCGGGGCTATGTGCTAATGGGGTTTGCCAGGTCGAACTGCACGCCTTGGCTGTACCAAGAAATAAATGTCACGCGCATGTCGTTTTTCTGGACGTCATGCACAAAGGCAACGTCATAATGTAACGACGCTATAATTGTTCGTTTTAGGACGCCACGTCTTCTTTACCTGTTGGAGCACTAGCGCCGCCTAGCATGGCTGCATGGCTATCCCCATTAACAGATGGGCTTTTTCGAAAACCTTTTTCTTTTTCATACCGACAATATATTGGCCTACATTTTGTGAAAATTTCAAAATAGAGCTTTTAAAGTTCTATACATGATTTTTGCATATAATTAAAATTCTATGAATGATTTTTCGCATTTACGAAATAGCTAGCAGAAAGTTTATAATTTTGTAACCCTGCAAACTTCTAGAATTCATAAAAGATAAAATGTGGAGGGCACAGATATATCCATTTTATTATGATTCTATCCATGTACTAATAATTAACATTTTGAGATTTGAATAAATTATGATGGCAAAATTAACCAGATCGCTTACAGAGTACTATACAAAATGCCCAGTTTTTAAAGGTTATACAAAATGGTCTCAAAATCTGCTACTTTTTTGTGCTAAATTGTTGTAGAGGTGATTATATAGACTTGTTTTACATTTTTGTATGTTTTCAAACTGCCCAAGTTTGGAAATAGCAGCAGTAAAGTGCGACAATTTCACGCCCCTTTCAAAACGGCGAAAGCTGTGACCGCTTGATCTGTGACGTCACAACCTGATTACGATCTCGCTCAAATGCCTGTTGTGACGTCAATTAATGTCAGCGACATCACGTTAGAACTCCCACAGTTGGGTGAATCTTTCGTAACAACGCCCGACATCATAGCCGTTTACGGCGCAATCGTAATCAGGTTGTGGCGTCATGCACCAGAGGGCATGGCTCCAATACGTTTTCTCCGACATGTGTGCTATTCGCGTCCTAAAACCCACTTCGACGACATTATTCAAGAAAAAATACTAATTTATTGTCCATAACACTTACTGGGTATGTTTTAATGCAAAGTAGTATAGAGTCATTTGGTATAACCTAGCTTTAAGTCCCTGAAACGGAATATAATCTTTTCAGCCCCAATACAGAAGCTTCCAAACTGTCACGGAAAGAGGGCGGTGTGGGGGAACGGGTTGCACGGCATACTCTGTATGACCTGTGCCCATTGTAATACGATGGAGTGCCCAATCAAACCAAAAGAGTATTTGCCCCTGTCCACCAGTGGGCGTTTAATGTACGTACCATATATCATGTAGCAACATTGTATTGTGATGTCATGACTTATAATAAAGGACATTAGGCTACATGTAAATACGATTTATAAATGACATCATTCAAGTTGGCATATACAATAGAAAATGTTGCCTTAAACTTGGATATGTGCAAATACAAAATATTACATTGACAAATATTGATCTATCATGCCATGAACCATGCAAGCTCAAGTTTGAAGTTATTGGAAATGTCATTTGC
This sequence comes from Hanleya hanleyi, assembly GCA_036873755.1. NCBI lineage: Eukaryota > Metazoa > Mollusca > Polyplacophora > Lepidopleurida > Hanleyidae > Hanleya > Hanleya hanleyi. The sequence goes on from JAVTVY010035965.1 coordinate 112,040, forward strand.
TCTTTTTAATTTGCACTATTTCAGGTCTCCCTATCTCTTCTCATGTTACCCAGTCCACATTTTGTCCCCCTACTCGAGCGCCTAAACCTAGAGCTGTCAGAATTGCACTACAATGTGGATTTCCGCAGACATTTCATGGAGATCATTGTTAAATTTGCGGAATTCTGCGTTAAGGTCATGCAATTTCCAGAATCTTTCTCTCTGGAATTCATGCAATTGTCTGCATGCGCATTTTGCAGATATCTGGTTTTCCATTCTTGGACCCGCATTTTATTTTGTGCAGAAAGTTAGCGGAACTTGGGACTTTGAATTCTGTGTCCACAAAGATAGTGGAACTCCAGACTTCCAGAAAAGCAATGGAATTTGAACTGTCTTTACTCTTGGACAGAAAACGCCTGCATCTCAGTATGCACATGTGATCCAGTTTTTCACTTAGCCATGCAAACAAAATTAAGTAACACAAATGCCATAAGTAACATGTTTTAGACCTGAGAATGTAATCACATTTTTGACATGTTTAAAATTACATGTAGGCCCCTATTTTAACACAGTTAATACATACATGTATAGTGTCATCACTATTTTGTCACTGGTTGAAGTTCTGTTACAATATTCAGGTGGCCTAGCTGGTAATCATGACAAATTCACAAATGCAGAATGGCTGTAGTTCAATATGTTTAGCAATTGGTTTTGCTACAAAGCGATTCACTACATATAAGTACCGGGTATATACACTTTTAACAAATTTGTAAATAGCAAACTTGAAGCCAATATGCGTCGATATTCACCAGCACAACAGTTGATGGATTGGAGGACTTGGCGGGACTGTACATCAGGGCTCGAAATTTACTTTTTCAAGTGGTGAATCCTATGGACAACCACCTACATTAAGAATACCCTCTACAGTAAGACAACTATGGCCGCAATCAGACGACTATTTATCACTATAGCACCCTTAACCATTACCTTAATATTCACCAGCAAACTTTTGATGTAATGGAGGACTCGGGATTGTACAATGTACATCAAGGCTCGAAGTTTAAATGGACAACCACTTTTGACATTCTGGATATGAATCATTTTTTTAATCATTTTATCCTTCAATTACATTCCATATTGGTCTCAAAAAGTTGTCTTTCTAATAACCTCAATATACATGTATGAATCCGGTAACTTAGTGATGTTAAAGATGTAATCAGCCTCAAAATCCATGGATTTTTTAAACTCCGCCCCATGCATTTTTTAGCAGGGAAGATTACTGAAGCATCATATGATTTATATTTGATGATAGTATACAACGAATGCAATGAATATATCTTGTCGAAGAAATTTGAAACTCTGCCCGCATCGACGGGTTTACTGTTTCGCCATTGAGTGTGTGTTGTACGCGAAGAGGGAAATGCTGTCACTGTGTGACGTATGAGTGACGTAGCAACGCTCATGAATCTGAATGCTGAAGAGCTGCAGCCATGGGACAACGTCCCGGCTCGTGCCTTATGTTTGGTAATGTCGCATAGCATATGTTGGTAGAACATGTAGAATGCACCATGCATGTATGCTTGTTGACATGCCATGCTGTTATTTTTAAAGACTAATTTCTTCTATTTAATGAATAGTGGATGGTGAAAACAAGTTTAGTTTTTTGTGGTCAAATGAGTTTCATTTTGTACCTGTTGTAACATCTGTCACTTTTGCGGAGTTTGAGAGGCATCGATTTCAGCCTAGATTTGAGACTGATTACATCTTTAAATATTTTCAGCACATTTAGGCCATTCTCATTTTTATATCACCATGGGAATTTTGCTGGCTCAAGCATGTCAAGGGGTGAAACGGCATGCGCTGCTGTATATATTTAACCTGGGGCAGACATTCGGGCTCGCAATTTTGCTGATAGCACTGAACAAATCCCTAATAAAACACTGAAATGATTTGAGTAAGTGTCCCTGTAAGGTTCATGTTGTAAACCACATAAGATCCAATTAAACAGCATGAATATAGTCAGTTTTACCCATGGATCTGAAAGACGAGCCTGCAACGATTGCCTTAACCTTAAATCGTAGCATACACACGCGTTTTCCCCAGGCTGTTACCATCATGGTCCGACATTGGTAAACATATGGTACATCATATATTGACAAACAGTTTTTTCACCGCCAATGTAGGAGCGTGTGGGTGTGGACAAACGATGTACCAATTTCATTCGGTCCATCATGGCGTGGCAAACATTTGGACCAATATATGTTTTCACTCCGAAAGCCGCAGTTTGGTATTTATGACGTAATTCATATCCCAGCATGCAAAGCGTATTTTCAACACTCCTGCGTGAGCAAATTGCTTCCTGTACCAACAACAACAACAACATTGCGAAGCTGCTGTTGTCGCAGTTGGCAGAAAACAAATGCTTAGAAGTCCGCATGGAGGCCTGGGCATCACCAAAGAAGTTTCCTGGTTGTTTTAACCGAGAGCAGTGTCTTCAAGATCAGCATCTTCAACCTAAAGGTAATTTCTGGTGTCTAAGCGATCCTTTTTGCACGGAAGGTCAACTCATTCAGCAGATTCAGAACAGATTCAATTTCCAACGTAGACAAAATCGGCGTACAGACGAACTGAAGGTAGGGATGTGAGGTTGAATTTTATTTTTGGTCGTAACAAATAAATAAAGGTACTCACGTAAACAGGGAAGCCAGAAGAGCATGATAACATTTACCATTCAAGTGTACAACAAGCCAAATGATCACAACTGGTAAAAGAGGGTCCACATTCACAGAGCTTAAAACGTGAAATCGCCATCAAAAGTGTAAAACGGAAGTTACGTGTTCAAAGAGAACTTCAAAGCAAGAGAAATAACTCTGCTACCTGTTCAGGTGAAAACAATTGGAGGGTCGGGTAGCTGACGTAAGAAAAATATATTCTGTGTGTTGACTCCGCATACTGTGTAACACAGGCGAGTCCCACCCGTCGAGTGCCTCACTGTTTTCTTTCGCGGGAAAGTGGAAGAGCGGGTCTATAAAATGTTTCAAGGATTACAGACGATTTACAGGGTTTTAGAAAGAAAGATTTGTACAGTTGTTCATCGATTTAATATCAGTCCTGATGATATTGCTCAATTCAGGGCGCTCGAAAGACCTTTGACGAAAAATATGATTGCGTTTCCTTTGCGTTTTGGTTGAAGGCTAATGGTGCCAGATTTTTCAGCTCGTTCCATTCATTTGTGTTGTTCGGAGACCTCGTGGACCCGGTGCACCTGGTCAAACAGGTTTTGTCAAAGGTCAGATCATTGGTCATCGGATCGCTGACGTAACACTTCCTGATTTATTAGGAAGTGCAATTTATTAGGCTGCGCAAGAATCGGCGCCCAGACACAGCTTCACAATCCTACTGAAGGCCTATGGACGAGCAAGCCCAGACATATACCATTCACAATTATGTAACACCGCCAAAGATAACCCCCCCCCCCCTACACATGCACTAACATGAGAATAAGTGGCTACTTCATCAAACTATCATGCAGTGTTTTCAGGAAAGTATACTTTAAGGAACCCGCAAATCCAGACAATGCCCCCCTCACCCCTTCCACCCCACAAACATTTACAATAATGGAGGGTTACACCATCATGTATGATACTCTGTAAAAACAACTGTACCGTACCCCGGTACCTGTA
>JAVTVY010035965.1:115724-157908 GCA_036873755.1 Hanleya hanleyi
GTGATAGTAATGGATGTGGCGCTCCATATATAGGCCAAACAGGGAACCGTCTGAAATCACAGACTCGCGTTCACCGACAACAAATAGAAACACATAGATTACGTCATTTCAAAGTGAGTAAACATGTTGCAGATTGTGCTAGCCATCTTGAGATTAAATTTTCCATTTTTCCGTTTTTTAAATTTATCACGGACGATGTAAGCATCCGGTTGGGAAAAGAAAAAATGTTCATTAAAAAATACGGGGAATCCCTCAATTGCTAATACCGAAAATATATCACTTAATTATTTCATCGATTCAGTCACTAAACATTATTTCAGTATTCGCAGATTGGTTGCAGAAAATGTGTTATCTGCGCATGTATTCATGTGCATGGAGACCAAGAACTGTGAAGTACGCATGACTGAGTACATGGAAACGCGCACACCAGCCAGCAGTCGTCTCTCTGTAATCATTGTTTTGTATTTGACTATACCATGCAACAATAATTGCAAACATGCTGCACTATATAAATTGTATCTAATAGCATGTTAACTTCGTCATTTGACAGCTCTAAAAGAGCGAAACTGGTTATGACGGTTAATAATATCCAGTTTTATACTTATATATCTACCCACGTGTAGTGTCATGCACCTAAATAGAACCGCAATCGAATTGATTTCAATAAACGATACTCTGAAGAACTGCTGAAAGCAGTGAAACTAGTTAGGAAAATCAATCAGTCCGAGTTAGTCATGACTTTTTCTAATACTATATTTACCATACACAAATGCAGTTTTTACTTTGCTCATTTAAAATTTATATATATATAAAAAAAAGGTTCCGATGGCGGCCATCTTGGAAATTCGAGATGGTTGGTATTACACCATAGCTATATTGTGAACTATTAGGCGAGCTGAACCCCTAAATAGCGCATCGGGAATAATGTAGATATTTTGTGCGGTTATAGAATTGTTGATTGAAATCGGCTTCAAATGACGACCGCGGCCATACGCCTAACTTTGATATGGGAAGTTCTATTAATATTCTGACAAATGATCAAAACAAATATTTGAAAACAGATAAAACAATGCAGGAGTCTAGTTGCTAATATGGCCTCCTTGCGGCCATTTTTGAAAAGCGACGGCTTTGGCCTACATATAGGAAAAGTGCGAAGTGGCACCATATCTAGAGAAACTCCCATATCCCGATGTACAAATTTCTTGTTTTTTCGGAAAAGGCACATTTTTTCACATATTGACTCGACTATTATGGACGGCGGCTGCATATTAAATGTTAGATCTAATGCCAGTTACAGAATACTTCACGTCAACGGTCTCTCATACCTACCAGTATAAATTTGCCTACGGGTCGGTACAAGGAACAGATGTATTCTCCATCATATCAGTCCTATTATATTCATTGCGTGATTGTCATTGCTTTGAGAGAAGTATATTGAGATAGAACGATGCCGTTTGGCGATTATATTAATAGCATGTAGGGCGAAACAATCGATGGAAAGTTTGAATCCAAGACAAAGGGAATTAAATTCTATTCAAACAGTGCTTGAAAGCCCGGCTCCAGGAAATACCGAGTATAAAATGGCTCCAGCCGGTACATGTTTCAGTCCCTGTTAGACCAGAGAGAGAGAGAGACAGAATACTCTTCTGAGAACGATTCGAAGTACATCTTGAACAACATTGGGACGGTCATCTTCTAAAGAAAAAAATTGAGCCATCAACGTGGAATGGAGAAAGTACGGTTTGTTAGAATGTTTGAATATAGAGTAGCAGAAGAAGCTCATTTCACCATGAGCGAAGTGTATGGAAATTTTGCTTTCATTGAAATCCGATCATATTGATCAAATGTTTATAATGTTTGAAGTTAAATACCGATATAGGTAGTGAATATACTGCTTTGACATATTTCTTATTCAGATTAGTAATTTTATTTTGTACTGGTGTTTGAATTTAGATTGTATGTTCAATGCATTTTATAGTCGGGGTACTACTTTTTACAAACATTGCCTGGTCGTAGTATACCAACTGACCGAACAGGCTACCCAGTATAACTCAATTGATCTTATTTGATATTATCTTTATATTACCAATACTGCCATACCTCTGTTGATCTGTAGGTAGATACATTTACAAAGAATACGTATTCTCCCTTATGGTCACTACCGTTAAAGAGGAAAGCACACTCTCTGGGGTCACTTTTGAAGAATAAGATGTCGTTTAAAATTACCGCATGTATAACGGTTGCTGAGATAGAGGAGTTTGAAGTATAAATCTGATAATCAGGAAATTTATGCAAATGAGATTTTATGATGTCATCAAGTGAATTTATCACTTTAACCATTCAAGTTCATGACATAGGGTTGCTATAGTAAACGTAATTTTTAAACTAATGGTAACCATGTGATACAAATTATATAAATGACCTGTAAACACAATGTTAATGAAATGCTAGAGAATCAGAATCATCTTCTTCTTAGAAAAGAAAAGATACCAGCATTTGTCTATCAAAGTATCTCTATTTCACTGTGTTAGTTCTTCAGAGCTAATTTCCATACCAAATTTGTAAAAGACCCAAAGCTCTTCAAAGTAAAATATCTCAGCAGCCAGTACGGAAATTTTCATAATTTTTATTTTAATTTAGAAATTATGGCAACAACATATCTATCTCCCGTAAGTTTCAATTTCTCATTTGGTTTCACAGTTAGCAGCGGTATGTCAGACCCGGTAACTAATACACACTGTAGAAATTGTGACTTGAATACATACGAGTCAACCACGTATAAAATCTGCCAGTTTCGGTGGGGGGGACTATATGATTAATACCATAGGAAAGTATCAGCGACATGAATAGCTGCAACTGATAAATGGATTAGTTAGCCATTTAATCTATTTCTATCGGTTGTTCAGTGCATGTCCTCGTCTGAACAATTCACGTAAACTGATTGTCCGGATTTTTATCCAAATTCTCCACGAGCCAATCAAATCCACAGATTTATTTCTCTGTTTTATCTGTTCATTCAGTCGTCTCAGAGCGGGAAGATATCCATAATATATCGGTGTTAATATTTAACTTTCCATCTCAATTTCTATTTGTTGGATTCTAAAGATTGTCGCTATGAAATCAGTCATTGTCCTGGTTGGACTCATCTGTGCCTGTTCCGGCGTTTCGGGCGGAGAGATAGAAGGTTTTTACTTTTTTTCGGTGAAGTTTGCTTCGTGACATCTGTTTCGTTGTGAAATATACATGCGTGCATCTGGATACGTGTCAAATACGTATTTCGTACGATATCGAAGGCCAGCAAATTGATGGACTAAATTTGGAGGTTTCGATATACTATACATATGCATAGAAGAATTTTCGCCTCAATAATCTAAAGACAGTAAGCGCCAAATATGTATGAAATGAAAACAATAGGAAAAAAGCTGACTTCAGAGAGAAGCCGTCAACAGTTTTCAATGTCAGCAAAACAAGTTGATGGGTTTATTCACGACATTTTCTGGGTAAATTTGAGCGTAGGGCTTTGTCCTTTTTGAATATTTTGTTTCATTGAACTGATCGTGAACGTTAGTGGAACAATTCACATTCATCTGGTCGACTTTCTTCGAGGAATAGGACTGTACCACCTAGTCCCCAATAGGACTGTACCACCTAGTCCCCAATAGGACTGTACCACCTAGTCCCCAATAGGACTGTACCACCTAGTCCCCAAATTATTATTTTTCATGCGTGCTTTATTGATGACTTCTTTTCGATGAACGTTAAATGCGAGTCTTATGTTACAGAGTGGGAGACACGACTACAGACGTTTTTCGCTGAATTCTCTGACCTTTGGAACCAAGGGAAACTGGAAGAACTCACAACAACGAAATTTGTCTGTGATCTGATAACTTTAGGACCAGGACTGGAACCCATCAGGACTGCCGAAGGTGAGTTGACCTGTTTATCAAGTCCTACGTCCATAAAATCATGAATTTTTTTACCCTGTACACTGTAAAAAGTGGAAACATGTTTAACGTTTCATTTTGAGATGGGTAACATGTGAGATGCTTCATATTGCTACATGTTTCACCCTGTTTTTGATGAAAACATGTCTCAAAGACGTAACATTACAGCTATTTGAGGGCTGTGACATGTTTCACTGGCGTTGCCGTTTCACTATAATGACCGGAATAGATGTTTGAAACATCAAAGCCGAAACACGTACAACCAAGTCGCAAAGGCGACATGTCTCAAGGAACACAGTATAAAAGACAGATAATGCATGAAAGCACTAGTTTCCAAAAATTTATTTCTGGTCTTTAGCGATCGTGAATATATCTGTCCGTATTGAGAATAAACAGACCGACCATCATTTAATTGAATTATTTGCATCGTAATATAACTCTTCCAGGCCTAGGGTATTTGAGCCCTGCCAAGGCCTTGGAAGAGACTTGCCACTAAATATTGTTTTACTTCTTGAGTCTAAAAGCCTCCACAATATATCTTGGAGTGAGCTCTGCTAGAAAGTGCAAAAAAAAATCCAATCCTTGAACACTTCACAGTTACGTCATATTCTAAATATGAATTTTTGGTCGATTTTTCGGTCAGATTTTCCATTTTGTTTATTTGCGCTACGTTCTCCGAAGTAAACTACAGGGCATATTAGGGAAGAATTATCTGATGTGGAATAAAATAGTTCATGCATTCTTTTATCCACATAAACAAAATCGCGAAGAAAAAGATAAAACATCACTTTTCTGGTACCCCACATGTCCGCCACTTTAAATTTACCAATGATGCTTTTCTGGGAGGGGTATGCAAATAGGGACAAACTGACTCAAATATATTACGCTGTAAAATCAAGCTCCTAATAATTTGTTGTTTCGGAGATATAACGTAGAAAGTTTGGTGGGGGTGAGGGCATGATTCTCCTTCATGTTCGGAAGGGTTAAGAGTAATCTCGTTAACCATTCATACCAACAAAATACACAGCAGCGTTGCTATAAAAAAGAGCGACATTGATGGGGTATCAATGAGAGTTCGCGTTAGGAGAAACAACAACTGTGTTCTCTATGTGACCAAAGCTATACATCCAGTATTTTAAATGTGTGTAGCGCATCAGAAAATTTTCTGGACGTATTCAATACGATTGCCCTATATATGATTACAACATTGCGCGGGATTCGGCCATTGTGTGACACAAATGACACCAAACCAGGCATCTTCACATTTCAAGTTAAATACTACACTAATGTTCCGTCATTTACCTTCACCAATTGTTCAAACTGGGAAATGCACGTGATATCATATAGCCAATCAACATAGAAACTTGCCAACACAGTGCAGCGAGGATTTTCTTTGGTGTCAGTCTGTGTTATTTCCACATATGGCAAGTGGTGGTTGTATTGATGTTAACTTCTTTCGAATAGCCAATCAAATCTGAATTTTAAAGAGGTAATTGCATTTCTCCTAATATGACATTGTGTCCAGAGCGGTATGGTACCATAGTGGTGACTATATCTTCACCGTAACGGTACCATTGCGGTATCGGAGCAGACACACAACCATCGACAACCATTCTGGGACCGATATCATATGGTAGGCCTACCGTTATGGTGAAGATGTATACATAGTCACCACTATGGTACCATATCGCGCTGGTCACAATGTTTCCACTGATGGGTAACTTATATGTGTACCCCTGGTTTCAGCAAGGATGGGTACACAGAAGAAATGATTGATATTATTTAGTTTACCACAATTTACTTAGACACATGGATTATTTAAAAAAAAAAAACATCTGTGAGTTTTGTTGAACAAACACCATTTTTTGATGATATTGTAACAGTCTACCCCATGCACCCAGTGTATCTCACTACACTCTTAAAATCATTCAGGGATTGTCATCCTGAATTATTCATGCCTGATGGTTTTCCTGAATTTCAGGAATTATTCCTGAAATTAAGACTGCGTTTCCTGATTGGTATGGCTTTCTTCGTGGCGGATAAAATTCCTGAATTTCAGGCATTCAATTTAAAATCATTCAGGGATTGTCATCCTGAATTATTCATGCCTGATGGTTTTCCTGAATTTCAGGAATTATTCCTGAAATTAAGACTGCGTTTCCTGATTGGTATGGCTTTCTTCGTGGCGGATAAAATTCCTGAATTTCAGGCATTCAATTTCGCGCGTTTTCTGTGGGCGCATGCGCACGCACTTCTGGTAACGGGTTTCATCGGTGCCATTTTCCAAGTACCGACGAGGAGGGGGTGTTGAAGCTGGTGCATATTCCCGTCTGCACTACAGTAAGTATTGATATCCAATTATATACTTTGCTAAACTGACAACAGTGTGACCCCACCACCGCTTTATATGTGGTATATGAATAGTTGGCACCAACCGGTTCCTGGCAAAGCGACCGTATCATCACCATCATGAAGGATAATTTGACCTTATTTGTATTGTTTCACATTCGTTCAAAAAATAACAATTTGACTTACTTATTACCAACACATGCGCTGGAAGTATAGATATAGGTCATAAAAAAACTTGAAGGAAGCAAATATTTCTGGTTACAACATCGGATGGCGATGATTGTTTTTGATCAGTGTCGATTTTACTTGTCAAAATATTATACATATGCTTGAAGCACGGTCATTATTTAAGGGGCCGTAACTCATTTGCATTGCGTCGAGGTTCAAGGTTTTATTCGCTAATCATAGCGCCCACGAAGGGCAGATAATCACAATACAGGAGGGACAATACTATGTACTAATTAGACATTAATTGGATTCATATGCTGGTACAATTTTAAACCCAAAACGGGGAGCATTTTAGCAAGCACCATGCATGCTTAGCTATAACATGTAATTGACGATTATACTGACCTATAATGTCACTAGGTTACAAACTGCTCCATACCACATTTGTCGTTTATTGTCCGTATGGTATAAAGAATCAAGTTACGGCCACATACCGATCATTTCTTGTTAGAAGGGATGATTTCGAACAGTGGTGGCACATTCCCAGCAAAATCCGCTGCCGATTTCATCGCATTTCAGCCAGTTTCCCAGCAGCTCCAGCTTCGATCTGCAGTTTTTACCCCTCGGCCAACTTTGGCCTAGGGGTATTGTCGTCATCATGTACGGCTGTCCGTACGTCCGTCCGTCCGTCTGTCCGTTACCGCGATATCTACAGAACCGTTTCATGCATGGCAACCAAACTTGTTACATATATTTATCTTCACGTAAATCAGAAGCCTATCGAAAATGAGTCATCTCGGACAATATTTTGCAGAGTTATGCCCCTTTTTACAAATAAAAATCCGTTTATGATTTGTTATTGTGATAATTTCAGAACCGTTCCATGTACAACATCCTAACGTGATACAGTTCTTTCTCTTGACCTGAACTAGATGCCTATCGAAAATGAGTCGTGTCCGAAAGTATTTTGCAGAGTTATGCCCCTTGTCTGATAAAAGTCCGTTACCGCGATATCTACAGAAACGTGTCATGCATGGCAACCAAACTTGTTACATCTATTTATCTTCACGTAAATCAGAAGCCTATCGAAAATGAGTCATCTCGGACAATATTTTGCAGAGTTATGCCCCTTTTTACAAATAAAAATCCATTTATGATTTGTTATTGTGATAATTCAGAACCGTTCCATATACAACATCCTAACGTGATACAGTTGTTTCTCTTGACCTGAACTAGATGCCTATCGAAAATGAGTCGTGTCAGAAAGTATTTTGCAGAGTTATGCCCCTTGTCTAATAAAATCCACTAATTCCTATGTTAAGTTTGCATATAATTTCTATAGACATGTTTGTACACTATCACATTTATTTATTGATTGGATGACTGATTTATGGATTTATTCTCTTACACAATGCGAAGAATGCCTGCAAATCTGTTTTGAAAATGACACTCAGGGCTTTATATTACATGCTTTTCACGACGGTATACGTCGTGCCCAAATTAGCTGCCCCCAAATTAGCGCCCCCAAATTAAAAAAAAATAAACTTAAGTTTGAACATAAACAGAAAGCAGTTGTCGTATGTATCAAATGATTTTCCGAGATTGGATTTAAAACTTCTTCAAAGTGCATTGTTTCTGTGTCTTGTGTTGACGCGAAATTATCCCGGGGGAATTCCCAGTGCATTTGACCCCATACGTTTAGGAAATGTGATTGGTCAAAATAGGCCACGTGATCTTCGCAGGTCTGTTTTGGCCCATGTGCTTTCTTCACTCCATCATATGACAAATTCAAATTCAGAAGTATATTTTGTTCACCTGGCGAACATTTATATGTTAAGATTGCGCGAGTATATATATCTGCTACTTCATAAATATAATAAACCCTGTCCGTAATGAAATCAGGTGTATTTATCGCTATTTGAAAAAAAATCTTCACTGTCGAGATGTATTTTCTCCCGACTAGTGGACGAAAATCTGTGAAAGAGTTCTCTCCCTTCACGCGCACTTTGACATATACCAATGGCGGCATAACTTGACGAGTTAGTTAAGATTTAGTTTGTGTTTTGGTCGTCGAAACTCAGTTATTGAACAATGTCTGGACGTCGCGGCCGCCCAAGGAGTACTGGGAAGTCCCATAACAAATCTAGCTCGACGTATACTACAAAACGAGATGACGGGAATGTGTCGGCACCAACTGAGACTCTGACAAACTTGGGAATCAGACATTTCTTTGCTCCACGTGCCGTTGTTACGCCATCAGAAAGTGAAACTGTCGCGATCCAAACATCGGACTCAGATCTATACTGATTCGGGAGACATTGACAATTTATCTGAACAAGATCAAAGTCCGCCTCCTGCAAAACTTCCTAAGTTTACTGATCTAGAATGTTCTACTAAGAAACCTGATCAGACGTGTATAACAACAACAACGACGGTTTGTGACATTTATTCCTACAATTAACTCCTACTGTCTGTTCCACACATAGGTAGCTAAGTATCATAGCGTCTCCCTTCTGTCAACGCTATGCCGCGGGCTCTGAGATGTGTAATTCAGGTACATAAACACCGTCAGAAACAGACCAGAAAATTACATTCACTCGCCCCAAATCCCCTCTATCGTAACAAATGGTCCTACGGTTTAGAATGCCATCAATATTATTAGTTACAAACACTTACTTGCACTCCAAATGCGGCACAGAACGAAATGGATCGAGAGCCAACAACGTGACAGCCAGGTCTTCTTCCAGTCTCCTCGAACTAGGGGGTTTCTAACACGCGACACCAAAATTTGACCCCCTTAAATTTCGCCCGTGGGACTTAATATATAATCTCTTACAGGCCCGCATGTGTGCAATATTCCATGCTATCAAACCGGTGGACACAATCAGACTGCAGTTGAATCGCACTTGGAATTGACGAATCTATATTAAGTCCCACGGGCGAAATTTAACGGGGTCAAATTTTGGTGTCGCGAGTAAGAAACCCCCTAGTTCGAGGAAACAGAAAAAGTTTACTGTACTTAAAGTATCTTGGTTCGCTATTGTCAATTAAAAAATGGATACCCCATCCTTTGTAGGTACATTCAGATGCTGGACCCTCAATTGACAGGGCTGGAGAGGGCCTACATGTAACCCCAGGGATAGACACTGGCACAGATGATTATGGAGCACATCAGAGCACAGTAACTGATGATAATGGAGCATGCCAGGGTCCTGAATTTCAAAGATCACCAAGCCATTCCTCACCACGGAGTAATGATGCACCGTTTGTAAGTAACATGTGTTTTCTTTTTGTCTAGCTTACTGGTATCGAGATCAAGGCGTCCAGTTGCAATCAACCCTGTATGCCTGTTTGACTTGCATGTGGATGCTTGCAGCACAAATTTTGCATGAATGCCTTCTAAAATTAAATGCATTTCTTATGCATTACTTGTGAAAAGATGTCGAATGGTATTGCGATTAAGCAAGATTTGCCTGAAGCTGGCACCACTAGGGTTCATCCTGTCCTGTGCTTGACTCTGAGAATATAGGTATTCGCATGCAGTAAACTCCAACGCTTCGTCTTATTCCTCTGAAATTTGACATGTTGATTGCCAGGAGATGTCGATTGGTGTTGCGTTTCAGCATGCGATAAAACTTGAAACCCTATATTGGATATTCGGTCCATTGATGCAAATTCTGTCTATGGCTTTTTTTTTTATATCTGTCCATGCAAATGCTTCATTGCATTTATTCAAAATTCGACTTTTGTGTTCCTTGTCACAAGATTCGGTTGTTCGGTCTGTGCAAATTATGTCTTCTCATGCAATACATGTAGATTTATTCCCTTGAATATGTTTGTTAAACAGAAGTTTATGTCCTCTATGCCCCTGTTAACCAACAATGCCCTCAATACTATTGATGCCATTTCGGCGGGGGACCTAGCATCCTCTGGCTGCTTGTTTCACCATGTAAGCGTCCTGTGTGTGTGTTGTTCCCGGTGTCTTAAAGGGTGGATTCCATGCTGCTTTTAAAGATTTCTTCTAGCACGAACATGGCTGGGTGGTGCTCAGTTGGTTCGGCGCGACATAGCTGAAATATTGTTCAAAGCGACGTTAAATTCTGTTCACTCAGTGACTCCTGGTAGAAGCCTTTCAGGTTGACAGAACAGGGTCAATTACAACCTTGCACCGTCCCTCCAAGACTTTCTCTCTGCAGTTGATTTGTTTGTTCATGTTTATGATGTGCCCTACCGTGTATGTCCAAAACTAATCCTTGCCCGTCCCCATACCCTCAGATTTTCAGACACAATATCTGATGATGCCTTGGCTGGGCCCATCCACCACACCCTGGGGCTATATCCCCACCCTCCCAGCAGTCGCTCGTTTTTGAGGAGAGTGAATCACCCTCGCAGAAAATCGCCCTACTATAAAACGGGGTCACCAGTCTGAAAAAAAACCGCACTTGCCAAATAAAATTATTTGACTTGGCGATGCAGTTTTAGATGTGTTGCACTTTCTAGTCGCTTTTTCAATCCGGCCACTTGGTTCAGTTGAATGCTTGTTCATTTTTTGAAGACCTGATTGAAGAATATGCACTGCATCTGTTACCTCGTGTGCTGACCTGTCCACACAAGAAGGGGAGAAGCAAGCCATCCAGCCAGGAAGTGACAGATTCGTTCATACAGACAATGCCTGTGAGTCGTAAAGTATTTGCCCCTTTCAATACCAGTAGCGTGTAGCTTGGAATTTCTTACCTTCGTTGAAGTTGAATACGTTTACATACTGTGAGTGACTGCCTGCCTACTCCAGTTCCACTCCTCTCCCACAGTGATAATCAGGGAAGGATTACCCCCTTGTCTGGCTGTGCATACAGTCCTGTAGTTACGGTAATGTCTCCATTAAATCAATCCCCCTATCGGAATTTGATTACCCACCACCCCTCCCCCCATTTTAACGAAGCTTTTGATGTAAGATTCTATTAAATACGATCACCAACAGCTTTTTATTACTACCATTTCAAATTAATAAAATTATAACGCCGTTATTGTTGTTGATCTACGGGCACCTGTCGACGTAATCCCTGCTTAACAGCTTGAGTGGATTATGTATGTTGTGTCATAGAAACTGTGTCCTCTTGTCATTTTTAATTAAACGGTGTTCCCAGGATTCTGTTATGGGCGAAAACAGCTTCAAATATACTGAAAAAAAATATACTGACTGAACTGAAATTGATGAGATTTCCATACAGCAAGTGTCAAGTGCTTTGAATGATCAGACGGCCTGGCACGTTATTTACTGACCTTGTAGAGTAAACTCAACTCTAATATTTAGCACGTTTATTCACTGATCTTCAGTTTTCTTCAAGTCCAAAAAATGCAAAACATCAATGCCTGAAGTTAGAGCTTTGTATAGTTTGACAGGAAACGGCTGTAGTTTCTTTGTTTTGGTTATTCCTGGACGTACCACTGGGCATGTATTACTGTATCATTGACCCACGTATTTACCTTAGATAATTGACCCTGCAGACCCAAGTGGCCATGGGGTAAAAGGGTGTAGGCTAGAATGAAAAATTGCTTAAACTATTTTGCATCGAAGTCAAAACGGCATATTTGTTCGAGACAGCTTTGCTCCCCTTATTCAGCTAGCCTTGCCAAGTTCCCGCTTTTCAACGACTCTCGTAAACTTGACGGTATGATTTCTTATATAGTTGAACACATATTCAATTGATTCAAAGTTTACTTTTTGATTGACCAAGGAATAGATTATAATCCGGATAATAACTTCAAATACAAACAACGTGATTGCGGACAGTACCAGCAAAGGACTAGATTCTCGACAAAATACAGCCACTGAGTGGTTGGCACTATAAAATGATACGGGACTTCAAGCCTACGGTAGGCAGATTTATTGACTACGATTAAGTTTTCATTTACAGCTCATTCACAATGTTAACTGAGCATTTTGAGAGTTTGTTTTAACTCTTTCTTTATTACACAATTTTTTCCGACCCCATCAGATCTCCGGTTGACAGAAGTTTACAGACATTTTTGATGAGACAGCCGACTAATCAACAATGCTTATTCATTTATTCAAGTGAACACAGGAACTTCCGATTTCTAAGGAGTGAATGGTCTTTTTATCCAATCGTAGTGTCCATATATTCATATTCATCGGCTAAAATCATGGAAAACCCGAATCTACAGAGAATGACCTTTCCAACAATACTTGAATGAAAAACAAAAACAACAACGTTTGCGTTCAGTAAAACTAGATTTTGTGAACAGATTACTGATTTTGGAAGTAAAATCATGACAAATAAAATAAAATAGAACTCTGTGATCCTCAAACACTGTTCACTGTGCGATAGCGCACATACAGCGAGGTATTTCCCGTCACACAAAGCACTATGATATTTGAAACAAGTCCATGGGTTAAAGGCCGGAGCCTTGCTCAAGCTCTGGGGCTGTGGGAACAAACTCTGCTCCCGGCTCTATGGGGTAATCAGTTAATTAATTAACAGTAATGCGGTCACTAGAACTTGTTTGCTAAAGACAAACCGCAGTTGTTTTTGCTCACAACACGTGGGCGCAACAGCAACAACAACATGGCAGTTTTCAAAGTTAGACCACTGGGTTTTACAGGGACGCTCCTTCAGAATTAATAACTTCCATCACCCCTCTCATTTTTACTCCTAAATTGCACTTCTGGTGATCGATTTAATGGAGACATTACTGTACGCACCTTGCTTTGCCTTACATGTGACACATTGGATTCTCTGCTGCAATACTTTATGAATTACCATTTTGTGCCATTCAGTCATATTACATGTATTTTTGCAGATCGGAACAGTCATAGAAGAAATTGTTGGGCAGAAGAAGGACACTCCTCCGAAAGTATCGGGGAATGCCAAAATACACATATATGACAGCTGAGGACATTGTCAGTCTGACACCATCCTTGATGAGTGCAGTTGACAAGACTTTCAAACTGCACTTTGTTGGTAATATTATGTACAATTCAAATTGTGAACATGTTTGGCAGTTCATACAGGCTGTCCTCGGGATACACAACGACTACAGGCTGTACAGTTGTGTCTATGATCTGTTGGATTTTGTCAAGCGGTATAGGAGAACCTGAACATTATTATGCCCCCCCCCCATATAACAAGATTGCTTTGTCCTTCCGTCATTCCGTCCAAAACTTGTACGGACCGTATCTAGCAAACCGAACAAGAGATTCCCACGAAACTTACAGGCTACAGTGTTTATATACTGGCTATGTGCCATTCCCCTTGTGATTGCTTACATCCTGTGTTTTAGCTGTCCTCACATAGACACAAACACGTCATAAAATTAAAACTTTAACAAAACCTGGTACATTTTCCTGGCCAGGTATAGAAACAAGAGCATACTAAATGTATTTGAAAGGTGACAGGACAGATTGAATTATTGGAGGTTTCATGGCGTGGGAAGACATGAATGTTAATTTGTTCTCCCCTGTGGACTTTTAGAATTTGAAGCTCTTTTTTGTGCTAGATGGACAATGTTCTCGAGGGTCCTGAAATTATGATGTAGGCAAACGGTGTGAACCCTGATACTCAATCTTGGTTTTATTTTGAGTTGGTTTTATTGTGCAAGAATTTTGTAGTGCTTGTTGGATAGTTTGATAGTTTCAGTGCTAGTAATGAGAGTTGGATGCAGTTTTGATTTTTATCACTGTCATCTTGATGATATTCAGGGTATGTGTTGGAGGACATCCTGGGTTTCATACTAATTAAAATTGCTGAGCAAAGGAACGAGATCTCATTAAGTTGATGATTCCTGGAGCGCTTGATAATCAAGTCAGTGATCAGTTGAGCTGCCTATGAACTTGTACTCATGGAGCGCTTGATGATCAACTTGTTTTGTTGAGCTGCCTGTGAACAGATACTGGCATGAAGATATTCGATATTGAATATAAAATCATCAAATTCAAAGGTGAATGTAGGCAGAATATTTTCTGGAATTGGCTTCTAAAGTGTTTTTTCTTAAATGAAAATATCCCCTTTTCTCGGTCTGTGGTTTTGTTCCATTGCATAATGTTATTGTTATCAACAAATCTAGTCCTGTTGAAATCTAGTCATATTGAACTCTAGTCATGTTGAACTGTAGCCCAGTCCTTTTTATGCCTCGGCCAAAATTTTGACGAAAGGATATTTTTGTCATGTGCATCCGTCCGTCGGTCTTTTGTGGAATTTTTTTTACAGATTTTGAACTTAAATAATGGCATGTTAAAATAGTTGGTACATTATTGTGTAATCAACTTCTGAAGTTACAAGCAGATGTCTTTATCTTTGTTTTTATCGTATAGTAGGCACTTTGAACATGTGCACAGTACCTCACACAAAAATAGCCCCAGGGATTTGGGGGAGGGGGAACCTTGATACTCTGGATGCTTGTGTTTATGGGACATTCAGTGGTCATGTGTGTGTTTCCTGCATTTATATCTTTGTTTAGTTGTCCTATCGTAAAAGGGCTCGATAGAGGCAATAAATCATTCATTCACCAAAAAATATGGAATAAAAAATCAAGTTGCTCAACTGATGCATTGTTTTTAAAGTACTCAAAGAAAGATTGAACTAAGTATTGCTCTCTTGAGCCCAATGTGGTGGTATTCAGTGATTGTTGATGTAAATACACAATTTCAGTGTAAGTGGAGAGTATCATGTATGAATTATGTTTGAACTGCAGAATGTATATGCATAAATATTTTTCATCAGGTTAGATCTTTGTCATTCAATAAACATTTCATTCTTCAGTTGACCGTGTTCTGGAAATATTATTTAAACCATTCAATATTGGAGATAGTGGTGTCGCAATAAACTGGAAGCCCCCAGCATTACTTAAACAAATATATTAGGGCTGAAAGAATCGAGTGCAGTTAGATTTCATTGATCCCCTTCTAATCAATCTGGTCTCTGCTTCTGATCAATGCCTGAACAGTTCATTGTTAGCTCATAGAAATTGAGGAGTAAATTCTAACCTGAATTTCAGTGAAGTTGAATAAAACATGCCTGAACTTTCAGGCCAATAAATATCTGAACCATTCAGGCATCCACCCTGAAATTTCACCACTACTGACAAAATACCTGAAATTCAGGGAATGAATAATGCCTGAACAGCCCAGAGTGTGTCCCTGAATTATAAAAATCTGTCCTGAATTTCAGGCTGTTTTTTTTGGAGTAATGCCTGAACAGTTTAGGGATTTTCCCTGAATTTGAAAACCCCGTCCTGAAATTCAGGTTCATATTTTGGCCTGATTTGTTCAGGGAAAAACCACCCCCTGGACCAGTTCAGGAAAAATTCCTGAAATTGAATTGTAGTCATATGGCCTGTACAATTCAGGGAGAATCAACTGAAATTCAGGAATTTTCCCTGAATGATTTTAAGAGTGTACGGCAACATTATACGTCAGTTATTTACTATGTAGGCTGTTGATTATTTTACATATATCTTTGACAAATGGCGATGAATACTCTATGTGAATTACCTTTTTATAATGAAGACTTAACTGATGTGGCTGAACACGGATGGCGAGTTGAATTACTGGGATAAACTTAACAACTCTCGCTCTAATTATTATTTTGTAGAAACGTTTACATCGTATAAAGGCAACAATCTTATATCTAGCTCTAAGACCCTATCTGCTTTGCATATCAACGCCAGAAGTCTGAGGAAGCATCATACAGAATTCCTTTTCTTACTTTACAATCTGGATCATAACTTTTCGATAATTGGTGTACCCGAAAGTTGGCTCGATCCCGCAACACAAGAGTTGTATGATATTCCTGGTTATTCTCCTTTCCCACTATCCAGATCCGTGCGAAAAGGTGATGGAACAGTTTTGTACATTAAAGAATAAGATACAAGCTGTTTTATTGGTGAAGATCTCTCAAAAGTTGATCAAAATGGCGAATATGAGGCTCTTTTTGTTGAAATTAACGATAATAATAATAACGATTAATTTATCGGTCATCTGGTAAAAGTGTTGACTATTTTAATGGAAGTCGTTTGAATATGTTTGATATTTTAACCTGAAAATAAACAGTGTATGTTGTTTGGCGACTTTAATATCGACTCACTAAAGACACGGAATCCTAATCCAACTAATTCATTCTTTGAAATCATGAAATCGTTTCAATTGTTTTCCGAAGATACATGTATGTAATCTAACTAGAGTAAAATCAAGATCAGCAACACTCATTGATAACATTTTTACAAATTTCCACGAAGTGCTGGTGCTGGTGAAGTGTTTTCTTTTCTTTAATACTGTCAGACCTTTCTGATCATTTCCCTGTATTCTGTATTACGGATGACCAAACGTAACACCGAACTGAACAACAGATACAGAGCATATCGCAATAAACTAAACCACACGTTACGGATTGCGAAAAAGATATACTATGAAAACAAATTTAAACAGTACAATAACAACATTCAGGGAACAGGGAAAACTATAAATAGTTTATTAGGCAAGGCAAAGTCTTCGATCTTGCCTTCTGCCGTTGTCGTAAATGGTACAGAGACCTCAAATCCTGAAGACATAGCAAATTGTTTCAATAAATCTTTCTGCTCAGTAGCTATTGACCTTGCTGATAAAATTCCAGCTACCAATTCAGATTTCACGTCATATCTAAATACTGAATATACGAGTGAGTTTACGTTATCATCATGTATATCCCAGAAGAGATTTCTAATGTAGTTCAGTCACTGAAAAACGTCTCACCTGGTCACAATGGAATTCGCATGTCGCTAGTAAAACCTATAATAAACTATATCACCTCCCCACCGTCGTTTCTACTAAATCTGTCGTTCGCAACAGGTGAATTTCCGAATATTTATAAAATTGCTATGACCAGCCCAATATACAAAGACGGAGCGAAAAACAAAGTAACTAATTACAGACCGATATCTGTACTCCCTTGCTTCAGTAAAATATTTGATAAAGTTATGGCAAACCGAATGATTTCATATCTTGAAGACCAAGGATTCATCGGCCCCAGTCAATTCGGATTTCGTGCAAACCACTCAACTTCCCATGCTGTAGTGTCACTATATGAAAAATTAGCCATCGCCAAAGAAAATAAACAATTTAGCATAACAACGTTTCTTGATTTAAGTGAAGCATTTGATACTGTCAGTCATGACATACTTCTAAAAAACTTGATTATTACACGTCTTTCCAAATATAGCAAATGACTGGTTCAGAAGTTACTTTTCAATCGCACCCAAATTGTCTCCCTCAACAATACATTCTAAACACCTTCTAACATTACATGCGGAGTTCCCCAAGGTTCAATTTTTGGCCCAATTTGCTTCTTACTGTACATCAATGATATCACAGCTGCTTCAGATCTTGATATTACTCTATTCGCCGACAACACAAGTATCACCTACTCTTCCTGCGATCGCGAATGTGGAATTATGCAAATTAGTTTTGTTGCAATAAGCTCTCTCTGAACGTTTCTAAAACAAAATGCATATTCCGTAAGCCGCATCGTTCGTCATCTTCGTTTCATCCAATTATAAAAAATGAACAACATTGACGTAGAACTTGTTAAAAATTTCAAATTTTTAGAAGTATATTTTAACACCAAACTCAACTGGCAAACACACATAAGCAAAGTAAGCTCAAAATTATCAAGAAATACCGGAGTAATCAATAATACCAAGGACTGTGTCAATAAAAATACATTAATCACTCTGTACTATACATTATATTACGCACTGCAATATAGTATGGGCGAATACCTTTCCTACTCACACTACTCCACTTACTGTTCTACAAAACGACTGGATCGTATTATTTGCAAATAAACCTAAATACGCACATACTAAACATGTCAGTTTTCAATAAAATCAACGACTATATAAAAAAGTTTAATCCACAAAGATATACACCAACCGTTTTCATTACCAATTCGCTTTCAAACTTACTTTACCAGACTGCACACCATTCAATACCAAACACGACAGAAACACCTCCATCTTTATTGACCGTTTCACAGTTCTAAACTAACATTTTATACTACTTATATTAATCAACTTAACACAGAACTCAAGTCAATTACTTCTATATCATTATTCAAAAAAGATTAAAATTTCACTTAACAACTCGCGACATTCAAAATTAAAAAGTAAAATGACCAATCAATAGCCTACCGTAAAGAATTATGTAATATCATGACAGTAAGTCTAATATATACTGGAGAAAGAGAGAGAGAATTAAGGTTTAACGTCGCGTTCAGCAATATTTCAGCTATATAGCGACGATCAAACAAAATTTCAAGTATTCAAGCCAATAACTTAGTAATCCAACACATTAAAACAAACACACATTAAAACTTATGCAACAAACCGATTTCACTCAAATAACCCAAGACACAGTAGTCGCTCGATGAAAAGAATCTCTTACAATCTTAAAATTTGTACAGTCGATAAGAATATGTTTCACTGTGAGATCTTCATGGCATGGAATACACCTTGGGACTGGCTCTTTTTTCAGTAAATATCCGTGAGTCAATCGTGTATGGCCGATTCTACATCGCCTGATCGTGGCTTGATCGAAACATTTTTGGCTGTTCAGATGAGTATAGCCTACAGCTTTTATGAACTCATGAAGTTTGTTATTATTCACAGCAACCCATAAAGATTGAAACAGTCCTCTCACATAAGTACAGATAGAGGGTCTGAAATCACTATATGGGATTCCAACAGGAATGACCTCGTCATCTAGGGTTGCCATAGCCATTCTATCAGCCTCAGTATTGCTTTTGATGTCAATGTGACTATGCAACCAACAAAACACAATATCAATCTGTTGATCAAGTCTACAATCATATAATTTTAGAATATTCAAGATGGTGGGATGAGTCGAAATTCCACTTTCAATCGCTTGAATTGCATGACATTGAATCTGAGAACATGGCTTATTTTTTTCTTTTAGTGGACCCAATACCTTCCAAGGCCAACAATATAGCTTTTGCTTTTGCAGAGAATATGGAACTTTTACCCGGTAATCGACAGGTTTTAGTTTTGTAACTAAAGATAATAGCACATGCTACGCTCTCACCATCTTTAGGACCATCTGTATAAATAACTTGATGTGATCTGTATTTTTCTCTCAGCAGACGCAATTTTGTGATATACTGCAGTGATAGTTTAATTCATCTAAGTTCTAAAGGAAATTCATTTGCTTCGACATGTAAGCTTTCCTTAGGGGATGTTCTGAACGCTCTAAGACAAAGTCTTTGTCCTTGATGGAGAATAGGATCTAGCTTCGCCAAGTTTGACTTGCTTGCGCCGTTGTAAAGAATAGAGACATAATCAAGTTTGGAACGAACAAGTGATCGATATAAATGGAGAAGTGTTTGCTGATCACCCGACTTATATTTGGCAAATACCTTCAACAAATCAAGAGCTTTCGTGCACTTGGCCTTCAAGCAATTTATATGCGATACGAACGTTAATCTGGTCAAACAATATTCCTAAGAATTTGACCTCTTTTACTACTTTGATATTAGTTCCATCTAATGTAAGTACTGGATCTTTGTGCTGGAAATACTTTTTGCAAAGGTGTATACAATTTGTCTCAGCTCTGGAGAATTTGAAGCCATTTTCTAGATGACTTTTGAATTCTATTTAGGCAAAGTTGTAATGTTCTCTCAATATTGTGTATACTTTTTTCACTGCACGAAAAGTTGAAATCGTCTACAAAGCGTGAACCGTCAATTGATTTATTCAAAACTGCCACTAAGCTGTTGATCTTGATAGTAAACAGAGTAGTAGACATAATCCTGCTCTGTGAGACACCCTGATCTTGGTCGAAATGAGCAGACATGGTTGTACTCTACCGAACTTGAAATTGTCTATCATTCAAAAAGTTGGATATGAAAATGGGTAAAATGGGTATTTCCATGTAGTACCATAGGCTTTTTCTAAATCAAAAAAGATGGAAACTACATGTTCATTCTTAGCGAGAGGATTCTTGACATAGAAATCTAATCTGACTAAATAGCCAATGGTACTTCTATTTTTACGGAAACCAGCTTGAATATCAGTAAGTTTCTTTTCAGCTTCTAGGTTCCAAAGGGTGTGTGTGTGTGCGTACATGTGTATCTATATATACTCTATATTATGTGTAGTGTTTTCTCTATATGTATGTATATATATATATATGTATATAATCATAGTTATATATATCATTGTATCATAGTTATCATATATTTTATTATTTCCTAATGCGAAGCTTGGAAAATATTACTAATGTTGTGTTTTATTTTCCACATGTACACATATCTAACTATCATACAAATGTAATTGATCACTCTGATATCTCATATAATTCACCATTCTGTTGTTAGTAGAAAATATCTACATACTTAAATCTAATTTTTTTATCATATATACTAAATTACTATGGGATAGAACAAACCCATCTGGGTGTTATTCCCGCCATTATCACACTAATCATTATGTATATATATATATGTATTATCTGAACCATAATTGTATCATTGTTATGTCTATTGTTATGTTGGTATATGGTAAATAAATATCAATCAATCAATATCAAGCAAATGCTATTACATGTTATATAAATCTGTGTCCACAGATTCAGATTTTATGTGAGAATTGTGGAAAGGACTGTCTTAAGCGAATGTTTGACCAGACTAATTTCGACTTAATGTAAATGTCATAATTCCATTCCAAATATATTTTTTCGTGTCAGAAATGTGCATGGTTTAACAGGGTTTGATGACAGGACTATTCTATCGTGCATGGTGTGACAGGGCTATGGTGTCTAATTCCGTATGAACCCATGTACTTCAAGATCGTCATTATGCTAATATGAACAGACACAATCAAAACGTGATTGAAATACGCCATTCTCTAGACGACGACTTTACAACGATTATTATGGATTAAGAATACTGATCAGCGATACGGATTTGATATTTTTGGAACATCATGATGTCTTTCCGGCATCATTGAAAACTGTTGACCGCTTCTCTCTTGCAGGAAACTAGCCTATGTTTATGTTTACTATGATTGTCTTTTGTATTTGGTGCTAATACTGTTATATGGAATATGAAATAGGTCTTTCGATTATGGACGCGGATATTCTCTAATGAACGACGGCTGAATTATGAATGACGGACCAGACGCTTGTAATTCTATCATGCATGGTTTGACAGTATTATTCTATCGTGCATGTTTAGACAGGGCTATTTTATCGCGCATGTTTAGACGGGGCTATTCTCTCGTGCATGGTTTGACAGGGCTAATCTATCGCGCATGTTTAGAAAGGGCTATTCTATCGTGCATGCTTAGACAGGGTTATTCTATCGTGTATATTAGACAGGGCTATTGTATCGTGCATGTTTAGACAGGTCTATTCTATCGTGCATGTTTAGACAGGGCTATTCTCTCGTGCATGATTTGACAGGACTATTCTCTCGTGCATGGTTTGACGGGAATATTCTGCATGCATGGTTTGATATGGACATTCTATCATATGGTTTGATCGGGCTATTATATCGTGCATGGTATTCAAAATGTACCTCCATTCGAAATGCTACTACGTATGATATAGATCTATCTGCCAATAGAGTCAGATTATGGGTGTGGAAATTGGAGCAAGCGAAAGTCTAATCAGACGTTTATAACTTCCATTGCAATTGTAAATGCAATAATTCCCCCCGAAATATATTGAAATGTTTTCACAACAGGTTACCACATGCTCATTGAGAGGGTTACTCTTTCGTGCAGGAACTGACAAGGCTATTCTATCGTGTTCGGCTTGATGATGCTTTTCTATTGTGCTTGGTTTGACAGGACTACGGTTGTTCTAACGTGCAGGGATTGTTAGGGCTATTCCACCGTGTTTACGTGCCAAGGCTATTTTCTCGTACATGATTTGCCAGGGCTATTCTATCTTGCGTGACTTAACAAGGCTATTCTATCATGACTGGTTTGATGCCCGGGCTATTCTATCGTGCATGATGTAACAGGGTTATTATATCATGTATGGTTTGACAGTGCTATTTTATCATGATTTTTTTATGCTGCATGGTTTGTCAGGGCTATCCTATCTTGCTTCACTTGACAAGGCTATCCTATCGTGAGTGGTTTGATGCTTGAGCTATTCTATCGTACATGGTTTGATGACCGGGCTATTCTATCGTGCATGGTTTGATGACCGGGCTATTCTATCGTGCATGGTTTGATGACCGGGCTATTCTATCGTACATGGTTTGATGACCGGGCTATTCTATCGTACATGGTTTGATGACCGGGCTATTCTATCATGCATGGTTTGATGACCGGGCTATTCTATCGTGCATGGTTTGATGACCGGGCTATTCTATCGTGCACGCTTTGATGACCGGGCTATTCTATCGTGCATGGTTTGATGACCGGGTTATTCTATCATGCATGGTTTGATGACCGGGTTATTCTATTGTGCATGGTTTGATGACCGGGCTATTCTATCGCGCACGCTTTGATGTCCGGGCTATTCTATCGTGCATGGTTAGATGACCGGGCTATTCTATCGTGCATGGTTTGATGACCGGGTTATTCTATCATGCATGGTTTGATGACCGGGTTATTCTATCGTGCATGGTTTGATGACCGGGCTATTCTATCACGCACGCTTTGATGACCGGGCTATTCTATCGTGCATGGTTAGATGACCGGGCTATTCTATCGTGCATGGTTTGATGACCGGGCTATTCTATCGCGTACGCTTTGATGATCGGGCTATTCTATCGTGCATGGTTTGATGACCGGGCTATTCTATCGTGCATGGTTTGATGACCGGGTTATTCTATCATGCATGGTTTGATGACCGGATTATTCTATCGTGCATGGTTTGATGACCGGGCTATTCTATCGCGCACGCTTTGATGATCGGGCTATTCTATCGTGCATGGTTTGATGACCGGGCTATTCTATCGTGCATGGTTTGATGACCGGGTTATTCTATCATGCATGGTTTGATGACCGGGTTATTCTATCGTGCATGGTTTGATGACCGGGCTATTCTATCGCGCACGCTTTGATGACCGGGCTATTCTATCGTGCATGGTTAGATGACCGGGCTATTCTATCGTACATGGTTTGATGACAGGGCTATTCTATCGTGCATGGTTTGATGACCGGGCTATTCTATCGTGCATGGTTTAACAGGGCTCCTTCGTGGTTTGATGGCAGGGTTATCCTATCGTGTATGTTAATAGCGATATTATATCGTGCATGAATTGACAGGGCTATTCTATCGTACCTGTACTCATATACCGTATTAGTATTCATATACTAAGTTTCCCCGTTGTTCCTGGCTTTTGACACGCGAATAAATTGTGACAACGACATCCGCTATTGACATGTCTTAAAAATAATAAAAAAACAAAAGGCGTAACTGTATTGTTAGGTATGTCCCAGCCAAAAATAGATCAATACAAACATTAAGCTAATGGGCACGCATACCTTAAGTTTGTATGAACCCGTTCGTTGTTTACTTCTGAAGACGCTATTATGAAGACTATTTGATTGTTGTCGGCCGGGGTCTTTGAACTTGCGTGTGTGCCCTTACTTCACTCAAGCCATTCACAGTCCAGTTCAAGGCGGCGTCGGTCAGAGCGTTGTGGCAAAGGAGCTAAGTAATTAGTAATATTGTCCGCGTAATTTGTATTCATATCCCTGATGAAAAAGTCAAATTGAGGCTCGCTGGATGTATTGTGTTATATCGATCCGCTGGACAGTGATAAATTAGAGCGTCTTCCTTCTTCTGGCTATGGAATTCTTAAGCAAGAGGAAGTTCAATCACTGTCACTTTGATATTCAAGGATGTAAACCTGCTCCCCTTCTGTACTACATATAGGTCATCGGGAGCTATTCTTGCATATGGAGCCCCACGATCTAAGCGTTTCATGTACCGTAAAGGCGATAAGGGTAATAATATGGTATGTGTGTATTCGAAAAGCGTTGTACACGATGCCTTATCTATATTGTTGTTAGAACAGTTGCCTTTAACGATTAATTACTCCAATAACTTGTTCTACGCAGAACAAACGTTGAAGGAACATTGTGAAAGTAATCGTGAATTTACACACAAAACAAATAGAATAAATGCTGGTCATTCTGCCGGTGAAAAGAAATTGAATGTTTCTGCATTAACGTGCAATCGATTCTGAGAGAACACTGGACACTATGGCTGAAGAAACGCAATTAGGCAAAAGCGAAGAACGATCGAGAGCTAGTCCCCATAACTAGCGATATATTTCTCTAATTGCAGGCTTTGCTTTATTGAGATTTGAGTCAATCAGCAACGAGATATGATTAATTTATCTATAAAGTACCTTCCCAATCAGACCTTGGGTTGCTACAGGTGTTTGCCTCGTGTTTTTCATTTGGCACTGTTTGTGATACACTTCTAGCGTCATTTGCCCCTTTAAATTAACGGAATTGACCTTCAGTGATAAAAGTCTCATAATTAACCAACCATATTACTTCGATCTATCTAGAGGCAATAGAGGCTAACCAGCTCTCCTTATATAGCTTCACTTGTCTTCTCTGTAGCGGGTATTCCAGGCGAGAAAAACATACCGACAACCTTATTTGCTGTCGTATATTGCAACATTAACCTCCACCATCCCCACCACCTATCCTCAGCGGCCTGGTTACATCTACTCGGACTGGTAATGAGTGATGCAGACCACTTCGCAATCCCGGTCAGGTTCAAAATCAACAACTGTTTTGCATTGTATTTAAAAGCATCACATTATTGCATTGTTCTCTCAAACATATGACTAATTTTGGGTACAGTCCTAACCGCATATGAAGGTTTAAATGCGCTCCAGTATGTAGCCTATACAGGCACAGTCCGAACCTGATGCAAGGTTAAAATTCGTCAATCGTCCTGTATTGTTTTCTTAAAATATTTGATTAATTTTGAGCAGTGACCAAACCTCATGTCAAGCTTTGAACACGGCCTGGTAGTATGTACTAAGGCACAATCTGAACCTCATGCGAGGTTTGGTCACCATTCGTATGTTTTACCATAATACGAACCGTGTTATGTCAACGGTTTAACGTTTATACAGAGCTTACATGGGTCGGCGATCACAGTCGGTGCGAATTCCCTTCCAGATTAACATATCAAATATTATTATATTACGGTTTAGGACGTGACCTTTCCGACAAAAATACCTCATTTAAAAATACCCATATTTAAATATTGCCATTATCAGGTTTTACAAACTTTTCTTCATCAAATTGCCTACATTGCATTTACTCTGGCTGAATGATAAACAAAGCTATTTTATAATTTTGCAAATAAAAGTAGATTTATATTTTCAATATGAGCTACTATTCATAAATCTGGTGTTTAATGCACTTGCATTCGAATACTACATCCGTAAACCCTGCAATTGTCTTGCAGAAACCGGTCGCCAAGGCTAATAACCAAGAGTTAGGGATATAACACGCTAATTAAATTTCACAGGGAATTTGATTTGAATGGAATGGTGCAGTATATCAGCGCATCCGCACGTGGTTTTTCTATTCTCTATACAACTATTTCCCAGCAGAACTAAATTAAACGTCTTCAATAGTTAATAAGAGAGAGGATAAAAAAAATCGACAATCATGAATATTGCCTACACATTTCTCCCTCAGTAGAGTTTGCTATATCTGAAGGCAAAGATGACAATCGTCATTGGTTTACCCACTTTCACATTTACTCTTATATTATTTTTTAACTTTATTTCTATCTGACGGGATTGTCTTCTGAAATTAAATATTCGACCACAGTTTGCCAACGGATCTGGAATTTGGTATTTTAAGCCGTACGACGTCGGGCATTACAGGTTAGTTTTTCTAGTATTCTTGCATTCACCAGGTTTACCCAATTTTGCGATGTTTACTCCATCAGACGTCCTCGATGCTCATCCATTAACATTAGATGAGTTATTCCTTTGAGCTGAAACTCGTCATCACAGCTCCCGAGCTAGCGTATCTAATTGCGCTTAAGCCAATGCTGGGGGCCGTGTGGATAGTGCATAGTATTCACATGCTGCAATAAAAGCGCGGCTGAGAGACTAAGGCTGCGTCCGAGAATCCACCGTATTCCCGTGTCTGAATGCGAGGTGCCTAGGGGACCTTTCCTTGGAGTCATATGATTCCTCTTTAGTAAACCTGCACATGTCGCCATCATAAAACGGGAGCATAAAAATTACACAAAAATAGTGTCTGCTCTAATCATCGAATTGAAAAAGAAATTTATCAACATGAGATATCAAATAGCAGGTCTCAATTTACCCGCGTTTTATAATGGTTAATGGCTATACACACATCCGAAGTAAACATAACAGATGCTCATTGTCAATACGTTGGGGGCATTTGCATTTCTCCCCAAGCGAAAGCTTTTCTAACTTTCCATCTAGTCATACTTTTAATTATATCCACTTATTTTTAGGATGACACTTTGGTAAAGCACAAATACTTGTGCTAGATGTGCCAGTCTACTGCGAGACTCGAACCCTTATTGTTTGGCACAAAATCTTCAGTAGTAAATGCAAGCGCTCAAAACTACTCGGCCGCCCCAGCTTCCAGTCTATCAGAGGTGTAGTGAATGTACGTGATCTGGACTCCGATTTCCTAACTTCCTCTTTGTTGAAGCCAATGTGGCCGAGTGGTTTGGAGCGCTTGCATTTACTACTGAAGAATTTGTGCCAAACAATAAGGGTTCGAGTCTCGCACGGGACTGGCCCATCGAGCACAAGTATTTGTGCTTTAAGAAGAAAGTGTCTTTCTGTAAATAATTGGATATAAATTTCCCTGTTATTTGTAAGCTTTGCTCCAAAAACGTTGCGGAGAGATATTATACGTGAGCTGGTTTTGGCACCAGTTCTTATATAATCGACTGTATGCACAAGAACACTTAGAACAAGAGATTTTCATCCACAAAAAACTGAACCTGTTATTGAGCGCAAATATTACTGCTAATAATTGTATAGCGTGTGGACTAAGTCATACAGCGAATCACAATTGCAGATGACAGCATATAACAATCGGGACTTTTGCATTGTCACAATAATGTTATTTGCATAACCATCTTGCTTCCAGCTAGGATGTACATGTACTGGCAATTATGGATTCTGGAACGTCCAGATGTACTACGTCTGTGGGATGTAACGTCTGGCGATACTGTGTGCTCTATTAATAATCTAGATTCCTATCTCTATTTCGGAAAACAAGTTTTTTTTCTGTGATTCGACGAATTTACATGGACTCAACGATATATTTGCGCGCGTAGGTTTGGCAGACAAGACTCTACTCTGGAATTCTGGCAGTGTCTTATTGTATTTTATAATCATACCCAAGATTGGTTGACAGAAGCCCGGACAGAAGCCCCGTGATTGGCTGGATGTATCATCAGTTTAACACTAAATCGTATAGGCAGCTTCAATATTCACTGTTATTAGTAGGAACATTAACATATTTTATTTAACAAATTTATCAAGTCTGTAAGGTTTACCGACATATCTGCTTTCCTCCATAGCTATTTTGAAGGGGAACCAGAAGGGAAAATTGCTTATATGTGACTGCTATCTAATTCTGTGAATTTGGACGCTATATAGTGTGATAATACTATTCTAGTTTTTGCCCCGATATCGCACTTTGAGCTTTGATACAAATTTGCTATGCAAATGAGCATTGAGATTATTACACTGTGAACTAGAGAAGATAAGACTAGACAATTAATGCCACAATACTACGAATTATTTTACACTCCATCAACTTTGCGCTTACTGGTAATGGTGAATGGATGTTAATTTTGGGATTTACTTAACACTACCTGGCCTGGGGGGGGGGGCACTTTCGCCCCCCGTTGTTTTTGACGCTCCTATCTCCGGAACGCCAAAAACTTGAGAGCTGAAACTTCGTGACTTTTTAGATTATCATATTGGGGTCATTATGGAAAGTGATGTTTTCATCATATTTCTTCAAAATGTTTGCTTTTCTTTATGGAAAAGTGGGCAAAATCTATTTTATTTCATATCATATAATTATTTACTAATTTATCATGCAGTTTTTGCGAAGAAAAAAACAAAAATAAAAAAGTCGAAGATTCGGACAAAAATGATCCAAAAATGCTCTTTTTGAAAATGACGTCACAATGACGTCATCATGGCGACCATCTTGGATTTGTTTTACATTTTCTTGTAGACCTTGACTCAATGATATAGTGTGGTAAGTTTCAGCCCTCTAGTCTTAGCGATAGCGAAAATATATAGGGGGCACTTTTCGCCCTCTCCCCTCCCCCTCCCCAGGCTGCGGTACACCCCAAATCGCCCAGGAGAGATAGGGCTAACAGTGATCTTTAAACTATTATACCATTGCAATCATTTCTTTTAGTCTAGGAACTTATACAGCTAGTAGGGACAGTTTCCAGTGGATGGGAATGGCGTAGATCCATGTTGCATATTCGTAAATTAAAATTGCATATTTTTGAAAATGAGCAGTTTTCCAGGAACCAACTTGACTATAGTGTGAATAATTCTATAAATCAGCATCGTTTTTTGTGGCCTGAAGTTAGCTCATTACCCTAAACTATTTGCATGAAATTCACGTGTCAAATATTTGCAGTTTATCAGTCTTTACGTCAACACTTTCTTCTCGTATCATTGACCACAGATTATTGAGTTTCCCCTGCATATAAATCTGATGAGATCTGAATAGGTCCGAAATGCTAGGTTAGGTTAATTGTCCTACCCTCATTAAACCCAATTAAAATATGTCATGAAAATATAGCTTTTTCTTGAATACGCATATGGTTTTATTTTTATCAAGAAAGATGAACAAATATCCTCAAGGTAATGTGACCCAAAACCTGTTCTTATTTGCAAAGCTGAACTGGGCGTCATCTTCGTCTTTCCTGGACAGGCCCGCGATGCAAGGTTGGCGAATTCGAAATACCATTGTGAACCGGGATTAGTTCCGTTCTTGTACCAACCTTCAGATATATAAGCGATCGTTGATCAATGAACTTACCTTCCATCCGTTTAACATGGCACGTATATAGATTAATACGAATTCTATAACACTTGTGTCAATAGCATCGAGCTAACCGTGGAATTATTGCACGATTTACCACGGTTATGTGAATGTACATGTGTCAAGTGCAGGTGTCCATTAAGAGATTCCATTTCGCAAGTCGGATGACTTAAAGGGACGTCTACTTTCATACAAGTAACAATCGAATAAAACAAACAAATAAATTACAAGATGAAATTTCCTTCTCGAGTTTAGCTGTTGTTTCCATCGGGAAATTGATTAACAAAGCGAAACAAATAGACATATATCCATGTAATTCCCCAACAGCAGACTGAACTGACACAATCACTCCTCATTTGGATGATGCTCCCGTCTCGGTTGGCATCGTGCCAATGTCCGTCAACGAGTTTATGTGGTCCTTCAAACATCAGTGGACGAGTTTTTTTCAAAGAAAAGGGAGAAATGGTTGTCAGAGTTTAAAATATGCTTTTAACCTTTCATTGTAATCTTTGTCAGTTTGAGGTAGGCAATGCTAAATGGTTATTTTACGCACGGTTAGTGTGAGAAAGTTTATCAATTTTAGAGCGCGGCCTATGCCCTTGCCTTAAAATATAAACTTTCCCACACTAACCGTGCGTAAAACAACCATACTAAATAACCGTGCTAAATAACCATTTAGCATAGGCGTGCTAAATGGTTATTTCACGCACGGTTAGTGTGGACAAGTTTCGCCCTTGCCCTAAAATATCAACTTTCCCACACCAACCGAGCGTAAAATAACAATTTAGCACTCCTATGAAAACATTTCTTATTTTAACCATAAAAAATTAATTTAAATAACTGTTCCAAATGATTATAAAACAAAAAGCATGTTATAGGTTACAGTTCATCGCTACAGAAATTGATACTTTCTTGTGTTGGGAGATTAATTTAGTCCATACAAAGAAGTTTTGGTAGGGTCAGAATGCGAGTTCGAGATGTACAAATGTGTGGTCTTGTATTACTGGTTTGAATGCCATAGATAAAATGTACTTGGTTTGGACCACTGTGTTTTCTCTTCGTTTATAAACTAGAGTATTTGATAATGTAGCTTACCAGAATCACAATTATGAACAACGGGAAAGTTTCTTCTTCGCTTCCTAGGTGGTTTGGCGCAGGTCACGTGAGACACATATTTGTATTATCATATATGGAGAGCTCTGCTGTTCTCACCATGGAGTTAAATTAAGAAAAAATGCATAACGTTTAATCAGAATGTTATGAAACACATTCTACACACATACTCTTCGCATTCGATCTGTGACATATTACATGTATATGTTAACAACATATTTTCACCTCAGCCTCTACCTCCATAGAGGGGTAAAATGAACCTGAACATGAATTGATCATGCCTGAAGCAGTGTATTCAGTCTTCAGCTTATACGTTATGGTACAGACAACACAATAACTCGAGTAAAGGGTCATTTGCGACTTGATAGGAATATGGAATACTGCATGAATAGAGCTGGGAAGAAATTCAATTCCCTTCATCTCTAGACGAAAATACATTCTAATATTTTCATTTTGCTAAATGTAACCGGAGGCGAAAACATGTTCCGACTCTACATAGGTGTTCAAGTTGCTCTCGACAATGCCTGTTGTTGCACGGACAGTTTTCTCCAGCATTGTAGTGACCTTTAATAGCCCACGCCTGATCACAAATCGAGTTTTGGCGTTTGGGCATATTTGATAATAGAATATGGCCGTAATGAAAACCGCCAGAAGCAAAAGACGCATCTTGTCTTTCCGGGACGTTCTTATAGCTCGGCATTAGGCATCTGTCGCTGCAAGCTTACAACCAATGTTCACGCTTCGGTAAATTGATATTACATATCACTGAATCGAGCTCATAATGACGTATAAACCTGTCAAATATACTCGATAAATAAACCAATATACAACAGATACTTGCTGAACCTGCACAGATTTACTGGAAATTCTCGTTTGACTTTCACAGATTGCTGGTCAGCCTTGAGCGGTCATCATTTCCTTGTAGGGATGAAGGTGACGGGTGCCAATCGCTACCTACATGTATCTTTCGCCATGTACCACAATTTGATTTAGCTATAACATGAATCATGATCCGCTTTTTCCCTGTGAAACAATTTAAACCGCAATCGATAATCGCATTTGAGCATGCAGTTTTAAATTACTATAGTATTTCGCGCATGGGCGAAGATAAGTAAACGTTGAGGTACTGAAAGCTAAAGAAGGAGATTTATTTAATAATTTCAGACATGTTCGAAAGACACGCGGGCAGTTTCATGTACCATAATTCAATATCACTGTATTGATAAGTTATAGCTCACTAAGGATCGTGTTTGTCAAATTACAGGTTATATTTATTCCCCACAAAAAACTTACTTTGATGTTTTGAAATTTACTGACATCGTTAAAGACCATTTGATAATAGTCTCTTTCACACAGTTATACAGCCAAGCGGCGCGATATTGAAACACCCGTAACAAGGGTGTTAACGCGTATGAAAACGAGGAAAACTAACAGAGGCCTACTTCTAACCGATAGACGTCAGGAGGCCTCGAGGTCGATGCCGAGGGAAACAAGCCAGTTGCGCTACGACCAGCCGGCTCTGTCGGTAGGAATATGAAGGGGACTGGCTTTGAAGCGCGAGATACAGTAAACGGCGTGCAGTTCTATATTCTAGTTGCTTGAGATTATGGATTGCGGTACGTTCGTCTGAATAAATCCCCTCACTGAACCTACTAGTGATGGTCGGTTTATAATCATCGTGGTCACCATTAAGAATCATAGCGTGGATTTCCCCCTGGGTGCTAATCAGGATAATGCGTCTGACAGTTTCACCACTTTTCTTCGTTTCAGGTGATGCAAAGCAAGGCGAACAGAGGTAAAAGGATTTAACTAGATTCAAAAGTGACTAAGTTTTTCAGGACTTCTCACACTTGAGTTTCGGACAGAGAACAGCGAGGCCACGAAATTTCGTATGGAAATGAGACCACATGCGGTGTGCGAAACAAAATGACAATAATGGCATTGGCGGAATCAACAACTAGTAAATCAGAGGACTTTCTCGCCAACACGACGGCCCCGGACGGTGATGATGGACATATGCCACCACAACCCATTTACGTTCAAGCGATTATTATCTTCATGTATAGCTTGATAGTGGTTGTGGCAGTTGGAGGTAATTCGCTTGTGTGTGCTATAGTGCTAGCCAACAAAAGGATGAGGACTGTTACTAATTTCTTCATAGCAGCACTGGCCTGTAGTGATACCTTGATGGCGTTATTGTGTATACCTTTCACAATGGTCTCCAATTTAATCGTCATGTATTGGCCTTTTGGTGAGACGATGTGTCCTGTGGTCAACTTTATGCAAGTTTGTACTGTTGTTATGAGTGCCTTAACCCTGGTTGGTATCAGCTTTGATCGTTTTTCTGCTATTCTGTACCCACTCCGTCCGAGGACAACTAAGGGACAGTGCGCCGCTTTCATTGCTATGATATGGGCGCTTGCTGCGGGAGTATCAGTGCCAACGGCGGTGACATCTAATGTTAGCTACAACGGCTCCTTCGGGCTCTGCTTAGAAGAATGGGGTGAGGACGGACAACTATACGCTTATACTTTAGCGATCATTATATTGCAATATTTCCTACCTTTGACTGTGTTGATATTTACATACGGGAAAATTGGGTATGTTATCTGGATAAAAAAGCCTCCAGGAGAAGCCGAGAAAATCCGTGATCAGAGAATGGCCGAGTCCAAACGGAAGGTAAGTGTGCCCGTGCGGCTGAAGTGAGTTAGTTTTGTGTATATTGTCCTGACTCTTACCCCAAGTCTATCGGTGACATGATTGTAACATGAATAATGTCCAGCGAATTTTACCCAGGACATTCTTTGCGAACGATAACTGCTCAATGAATATCGCACAATGATGGTGGTAAGCTAACGCCAATTCTGATAAAATCCAATTGCAATTCCTATTAATTAGTCTCGAATACAAGCGTCTAGTCCGTCATTTAATATTCAGCCGTCGTCCATTAAAGAAGTCCATAATTCAAAGATCCAATAAATATAATAGCATTAGCACCAAATTAAGAGAATTCCAGTTAACCTCAGTCATGTAGAATGATCCTCCAGAATGTCAGTTCAGACACGATGGTGCCAAATTACATATGGGCCGTATACGTACGATAGGACATCATATTTAGAGCTATATACCTCTCTCAGTTCTTGCGCACGGGTTCGAGCCCAGCTGGTCCATGTGTGGAAGTTTGTCAGTTACTTGCCGACGGGCGGTGGTTCTCTCCGGGTACTCCGGATTCCTCCACCGACCAAACTGACTGTGGCCATATGAGTGAAATGAACTTATGTGACATTAAGACAAATCTATCCGCCACCCCCCTCATTCGACGCTATAGCAGAGATCATTATTGTTAATAACCCTTTCTTGGAAACCAATTTTCCGGAACAACCGGTATGGCGTATGCATATCTCGGCTAGTAGTTTTTGTTGGATTTTGTTAAATATCACGCACTGATCATGATAACGAAGTAGATCTTAGTGGGCAAGATCTTTGGTGTCATATTTTTAAAGTATGTGTTATTCCGATTAACTCAGAACTAGGCGCAGTATGCACTTTGTGTAATACAATACCTCCATGCTGTTCATATAAACAGCCACATTCAACGCTTGGCTGAGACATAGTTAATACCTGTACTCAAGAAAATTACTTGGGATTCATCTGGAAAAAAGCTTCATACGGGTTTACGGATTTAACGATATAATAGGAGCATTGTAGTGTCTTGCCGACAACATTGTAAACTGTTGACGGCTTCTCTCTTGCAAGAATGTAGCTTGTGCTTTATATGTAATTTTAATAATATGCCTACTTCGATTTTGGTGCTAATATTGTCTAGTAAAATTGGTATTTTGATTACGGGCGCAGAAATGATTCATGGACGACGACTGGTTACTGAATGTTGGATCGGACACTTGTGGTCATCATTCTAATGTAAATCAATTACGTTTTACCATTTCCGTCTCCTCATTTTTTCACATATATTCCCATTTAAACATATAGTTTTCCCCATATTTCTCTGCTGAAAACTTCATTTAGATGAAGGTGTTGAGCTTATCAATAATAAATTTTCGCAACGGGACAGGCTATTCCATAACATTGAGAACTGGCACACTATAAATTACGTTATTTGTGAAACGTTGATTATTTAAACATGCCAAAATGTGTGTGAAAAAAGACCAGTCGAAGGCTCAATTGTCACCACATGCGTTTGACTTCTTGATATGCAACCCAATGTGTGAAAAGTCCGAGAATAAATATAATATTCAGTCTGTGTATGTATTTTAACATACATTCCATTATATCGTTTAAAAATTTGGTCTAAAATATATTAGCAGTGTTTTCCCCCTTTTTCAGATGATAAAAATGATGATAGTTGTCGTGTTGACATACGCGTTCTGCTGGTTGCCCTACCATGCGATTACACTTGCTGGAAACGGGGATCCTTCGATATATGGCCTGCCTTACATGAACATCATGTGGGTGTGTGCTCATTGGTTGGCAATGAGTAACTGCTGTTTAAACCCCATCATCTACTTTTCATTGAACTCCAAATTCCGAACAGGACTAAAGCATCTCCTTCGCTGCCTTCCCTGTATTCACACGGAAGTGAAAGGGTACGACTGTGTTGTGGTTCGAAGGAGCGGAACGTATACCACTTCTCTGAGGTCGAGTCCCCCAAATGGCTGTGTTCGTGTTGGTCTCTAACTACTCCATACTTCCATGGGATGTTTTTCTTCTTTACTTAACGATAAAACAGTGTACGTACCGGTGCTGCAATCGCGAGAATGAGAACAGTGATTTTCGGTGGTGAAATATTTCACAGAAGGTAGATCGAAACCGTACATAACATACATGCACAAGATACATGTGGTGAAAGCTAGAAACAGGCCGTTTTTGGAAGCACACGAAGACTACGAATTACACGAAGACCACGTTCAATAAGCCGGCAGGGCTTACAGATATTTACTGATTTTGAAGCTTTGTGAATTGCACAGATGTATCTGTTTGTTTAATGAGGAATACCGCAGGTATACTTGGAACAATTCTTCTGGAATATCCAGTTCTAGCTGGAGAGGACAAAAGAATGAACCACTACGGTCAAGTGACAAATTCTGTTGATATATTCACAATGTAAATATCGTTAATCTATTATGTTAATATAACGAAATTATATGACTATAATGAAGCATGGGGTCCCGTTGGAAAATGTTCCCATGATACAGTGAACTCGCATTTACATGTACGTTAACGAGACTCTTCAGGTAAAGCAGTAAGGAGTCGGCCAAATATTCTCATCATAGATGGGTTACAGCTACAGACGTGTTGATTATACGCAAAATTAAGAACCCAATTCACTGTTGTATCTATTGAACTAATACACATAGAGGAGCAGCGGAGCTTACTGATTCCATCATAAGCAATATGAATATGGCAAATATAATAACACTTGAAATGCAGAGGGTTTTCATATTAGAAACGGCATGGATTAAACGAAACAATAACAGGTTACAAATAGTGTGATGAAATGAAGCTCGAAATGTTCCACTTTAAGCCACGATGAGTATGAAGTCTAGCTGGCACCAATGGGAGTTGTTCGTCGCCTTCATCGTTCCATAAACCAGAATACTCAATTTCATGTCATATATATAGGAATGCGGTTGGAACAGTTTCATACAAAGAGTTCCTGGATTACTGACGCGGACATCTGTATGGACGATTCACTGTTCCTGAATGTTGAATCTTACTGATGTAAAGAACAATCCGGCTTACCTCATGGTGAAATTTCGCAACGGGAGACTTAGATATGTGCGCTTGTGAAAGGATGTGCTTCAGACGTATACTATGTATAGTATGAGATAATAAATGGGTATGATTCCATCAGTATAGCTTGACCCTATGTGGCTCCCCCTCTAACTTTAGCTCCTAATATTGGGGCAACTTCGGTCCCATTTGCGTAATCTTTGGTTGCAGTGTGTATGGGTAGATTCAAAGTTGTGTTCTCGATATTCCTCTTCTTATTTACCACAGGTCTCTTGCCTCAGAGCAATACCCCGTACCTAGTGTAGGTAATATAATCATTTTCCATCATTTGACAGTCAAAGCTTTCTGCGAAAGTCCAACACTATTCTTGACTATGTGATATCTACATGTACCTACCAAAGAGGAAATGGTGGTTGCCCAAGTGGCACCCTTGAGTATTTTTAATAAAGGCCCTTTCCCATCACAGTACAGACTGATATTTAGAGGCGGACAATGATTTCATAAATACATAAATATTTAAACACAAAGCAAAATCATGA
Source organism: Hanleya hanleyi (assembly GCA_036873755.1). NCBI lineage: Eukaryota > Metazoa > Mollusca > Polyplacophora > Lepidopleurida > Hanleyidae > Hanleya > Hanleya hanleyi. The sequence goes on from JAVTVY010035965.1 coordinate 152,668, forward strand.
AAAAAGTTACCCGAATGCGATTTTGATTCATAAACGCGGTCGTATGGCAAGCCGTTTTACTTTTTATTCAGTATTTGTTGATATCATCAAATGTTTGCTGATATCATGAAATGATTTACTGATATCATCAAATATTTGCTGATATCAACAAATATTTGCTGATATCAGCAAATATTTATTGATATCAGCAAATATTTGCTGATATCATCAAATCATTTGATGATATCTGCAACTGATTTGCTCAAAAACGCTGTATTTGTTGCTGATATCATCAAACGATTTGATGATATCAGCAATTGATTTGCTGATATCAGCAAATACTTTATATTTCATGATATCATTAAATATGGTGGGAAGTCAAAGTATGAACCATAACATGAAAGGTTCCCTTTCAGAATGACAATAAACTTCGTCACAGCGCATGTTCCGTTTCACAGGCTCGCTGTACTATTTCTGCCCCCATTAGCGGCGGTTGACCTGTAGGTCCCGACCATTAACCACTGTGGTGGACCTACCTCGCACACCAGTTTCTGTGTACATCTGACCGGACCCCCCCCCCCCGGCAAGATCAACAGAGATATAACACAGAATTGAAAAGTGATCGGAATGTTCAACAAATAGCGCTTGAGATCCTACTGAATTTACAGGGGACTTGCTTGGATAAATAATGTCACACACCTGTTTCAATCTGTATCGGCTTTAGTACTATTTGATACAGTACCTACATCATATAAAGATAAAAAGAAGCCATATGACTTCATTGAGGCTTGGTTAGTTCTGTCTTTATCGTAAGAGCCTGGTCTCCTGTTACGGGTCAGTAAAGGGTCATAGAGATTAATTTATTGTTGTACGTGCGGCTATGCCTTATCTCCTACCCTGAAAGCTAACCAGTGAAGAAGCACGACAATCGGCTCTGCCTTAATATACCATGCTCCATGCTGACCGGCTTTCCCGAAATCATTATCCCCTTTCGCCTCACTCCGATTATACTCACATGCAGATCTAATGAATTTGTGTCTACAAGTCAATAACCCGCGATGGAAAAGTTTATCTTCCCTGCTGTATATTTATTTGAATGCCCTTATATTCATGATTCTATTTGTCATTTATTAGTAAAGTTTGGCGTAAGGTATATGCCAGAGGTTTGATAGGTGTTATTGTTATTGTCTGGTTCTTTAAGTACCGTAATAGATATTGCATGTGATTTGTCGGTAGATAGCTTTACCACAAGGTATAAATTATCAAACAACAGGATCATAAGGGAGCAGGCATTAACATTTAGGCTTATTTTCACGTTCCGCCATATTTAATGATATCATCAAATGATTTGCTGATATCAGCAAATCACTCAATTTGCTGATATCATCAAATGATTTGCTGGTATCATCAAACCATTTGGTGATATCATCAAATCATTTGGTGATATCAGCAAATCGACTGATTTGGTGATATCAGTAAATCATTTGATGATATCAGCAAATCATTTGATGATATCATCAAATCATTTGAAGATATCAGCAAATGTTTAATGATATCAGCAAATGCCGAATAAAAAGTAAAACGGCTTGCCATACGGTCGCCGTCTTGGATTATCCCATGCTGTATTTTTCAGATATGTTAAAAAGGACCCAAACGTAATAAGCTATTAAATCCAAAATTGTTAACTCTCAAGGTTCTTCCAGGGTAAATATTGCGAAATCTTGTATTCATACGGCAATATTTTGGTTCAGTGTCTATTGACCATCTATGTTGATATACATGTAGCACATTCATTAAGCAGCCTGTTGCCAAGGAAATCCCAGTACACAATTGTACAATTCTGGTTCTAAAAGGAAATTTCGGTAGATATATATGCTTTTGTGCGTGGGAAAATATGCCAAGGAAATTAACTATAGGAATATAGTATGACGAGTAGTATTTGCTGCTGCCGAACTTTTCCGGAAAGCCTACACTCGTTAGATCCATCAACATACGTCAAATTGTAGGCAGAATACTATTTCATTGACCGTATTAAGAAATATTAGGCAACTCGCTGGTCGAAATGTAGTCATACTAAATAATACGTATATGTATATCACTTGTGTGAAAGTGCACAAACATATATCTTATTGCTATTATCTAATTTATATAATCGGAACTACCATCTGTGATATATTTAAAGTTTCAGGTAGAACGTGACTCGAAGATTTAGCGTTTCATCCCCCGATACTTACATAGATTATAAAACTATTTGGGTAATAGTAAAATTATCCTCATATATACTGGGCCCACCATGGAAAAAGTTTGTTTCTGAAGAAAATATGACGGAAAACACATTCCGTCAATCAGAGCAGCAATGGACAGTATGCCCACTGAGGTGACGATAGCAGTAGCCGAATAGCTCTAATGATAACTCAAACACTCGTAGGGTTCGAAACGCGACCCGCCTCTCTCCGCCACAGATAGGGACATCGATGACTCATAAGCCGGTTACAGGCGGTTATATATACTAAGATAAAGCAATTTGAAGGGAGTCCGTTCACAGCCGAAAATATCACAATATATAGATAGGCGTTAGCTCTGTTATTCAATAGACAACAGTGGCCCATAAAGAATTTCCGATGAAATATTCGAGGTTTCTCAAACTACGTTATAGATATATCGTACACTGACGAGAAAATACGATGCGTTGTGCATCTCCATACTGTTCGAATGAACATGCACAATCCAAAGCTGGACAGACATGTACTCTGGAAAACGACTTGGAAATTCATTTGAATAGAAAATATGGGTCTCCGAATAGAATTTTATGTGTCGAACATCATCATGTCTTTCTGCCATAGGTAAGAGAAGAGATGAGAATGATTGACGTCTGGCGACCGAAAAGCAAGCATAGGACTCCACACGAACGCTTCCCGTATCATCTCACATTCAGACTCGAAAATACGGTGGATTCTCGGGTTCAGCTTTAGTATCTCAGCCGCGCTTTTATTGCAATGTTCATGTGGAAACTATGAAGTATCCACACTGACCAGAGAATTTAGCAAAACTGTTGACCGCTTTTCTCTTGTAGGGGAAATCTGTTTCTATCAGTTTTTTCACGCACATTCGGAACTGGTGCCAAGAGTCATACGAAATAGATGTTTCGATAATAGATGCAGAAAATTGTTCTGAATATTTAACGTCGGATCGGAGGCTTGCTATAAGGATCTGTACCCGTATCGTGGGTAGCCGTGTTAATCTGTATAGTATAATTGAACGACATAGGGTGGCGCCTTTAAGACTAACTAAGTTTTGTGCTCACGGGCTTTTGCAGATAGTGGATATCTGATTCATCAGGTTAAGTGAAGTGAAATAGATGGTACAGGTATTGATACAGAACAGTACAATGGGTGGATATTCACCCATTGTATTCAACAATTGTACTGTTCTGTATCACTGCTATATACCATCTTCACTTCACGTCACTTGACGAAGCAGATATCCACTATCTGCAAAAGCTCATAACCATTAAACTTAGTCTTAAGGGTGCCACCCTTTGTTATTCATTTAATCTATTTTATATAGCATCTTAGCATATTACCTGCTCTCAGCCAAGATATGTTCAGTTTAACAACATACGAATACGTATATATATCATGATCTTGTTTATACATGATATATTATTCAAGTGTAACTATGTACCATGTTATCGGGATGGTCAGTGCTTCCTGCCGTGAAGAGAAAATAACGTTATACTCTCTGATCAATACATAATGTTATGAGCAATACTGCATTTTTGTGTAAAATAACCTGTTGTCGTCCCCAGCTGTTGAAATTTCCAAAACACGAAGTTGAATAACTATGCATGGTCTACATCGTCAGAAGATGATCTGGCTTGCAGCTGTGTGCCATCGATTTGCAACTGCTTCAAGACTATGACTGCTCGTACCTCGACCCATTATCGCTCACGAGGCATGAAATCAGCAGTTTAGGATCTACATACAGAAACTTGCACGCTGGGTGGACCCAAATTCGGCCAAGCACGCGCTCGTCAATTGAGTACAACTCAGATTTCCTTGCCCATCATCTGTGATATTACCATTAGCCGTGTATAGCAGGTTGAATAGCACGAGGAAAATGTAAACTTGAGACACATTAGGGGACCAAATTGACTAGGGCGAATTTACATTTATTTATTGAGGTACATGCTCCCTATTTCGCTCTATCTAAAGTATACCCGTCCCGATGCTAAATTGCATGTACATGAACTTTCAGACCAGTTTAATGGTTTACTGAAATCTCGCTCGTATTAGAAACTGTTAGCTACCACCAAGCACCTCCACTCAAAGTTTCTCAAATCTGGCGATACATAACGCATGCTGATAGCAAAATAAGAGCGTAGCATGCAAGATCTATGGCGGTACGTTTCGTAACTTGTGTCTAATTTCGCTTAACCCGGGGCTAGGGGCCGTATGAACCCATGTACTTCAAGATCGTCATGGTGCTCATATGAACAGACACAATCAAAGCGTGACTGAGATACATCATTCTCTAGATGACGACATTACAACGAATATTATGGATAAAGAATACTGATCAGCGATACGGATGTGATATTTTTGGAACATCATGATGTCTTGCCGGCATCATTGAAAACTGTTGACCGCTTCTCTCTTGCAGGAAACTAGCCTATACTTATGTATACTATGATTATCTCTTTGAATTTGGTGCTAATACAGTTATATGGAATGCGGAATAGGTCTTTGGATTATGGACGCGGATGTTCTTTGGTGGACGACGGACTGCACGCTTGTAATTTACCGTATCATGTTTCTGTCTGAATGAGAATTTGTGCGCTGTATTTTGCTATTTGTTCCTAATTGTGTTATCAACTGACCAAACAACGGTGTCGGACCATAAACAATGTGAATCGTTCTACCAAAAGAAAAATTGACAACGTCTGGTGACTAAAAAGCAACCATATGACTCCACAGGAAAACTTCCTTCGACACGTCTCATTCAGACCAGAAAATTCAACAAGATGTTGACCGCTTTTCTCTTGTAGGGAAATCTTTAGTGTTTTTATTATTTAAGTTTCATACACATTCGGAAGTGGTGCCAGCAGCCGTACGAAATAGGTGTTCGATAATTGCTGCAGAAATTATTTTATGCACGGAGCCTGAATATTTAATGTCGGATCTGAGGCTTGCTATAACGATCTGTACCCGTATCGGGGGTAACCGTGTTAATCTGTGTAGTATAAATGAATAACAAAGAGTG